>JAJPUD010006314.1:7199-32069 GCA_023553655.1 Myrmecobius fasciatus
AAGAGAAGAGAAGAGAAGAGAAGAGAAGAGAAGAGAAGAGAAGAGAAGAGAAGAGAAGAGAAGAGAAAGAGGAGAGAGAGAGGGAAACAAAAAAAGAAAGAGATAGAAACAGACAGGCAGACACAGACAGATAGAGACAGAAAGATAGAGATAGAGAGGAGATAGAGAACATAGTTTTTCTGTCCTTGGGGCTGAAGGCATCCTGGGTATGACATGGAGTCATGGAAAAGCAAAGTTGGAATGATTTGAAATAAGAGTATATTTAGGTTTGATGAAAAGGGAACAAAGTCCTAACAGTTATTAAAAAATTCCAAAATCAGCTGCCTCAGGAAGTAGTAGGTTTCCACTGTTGTGAAGACCTGTGAAGGTCTTCAAACAAAAGGTAGAATTAGATAACCATTTATTGAGTTTGTTGTAAAGAGTATTCTCATTAATTAAGATTACATCAGGTGGCCTCTGAGATCCTTTCTACTATTGTTCCTTGATTCCCCTAGTATTTACTCTCTAAGAAGGAGATACATAAAAATAGATAGTCAAAATGCACAATACTATATATACTTTAAGGAGTCACAAAAGTCATATAACATGGACCTTGAAAGAGATGATTATATGAGTTAGATTATATTTAGCTAGATTATATCATATTTAAAGTTGAAAAATGGTTTACAAATATTTGATTTTATTCTTTTTTTTTCTTTTTTTGCTGAGGCAATTGGGGTTAAGTGACTTGCCCAGGGTCATACAGCTAAGAAGTGTTAAGTATCTGAGACCAGATTTGAACTCAGGTCCTTTTGACTTCAAGGCTGGTGCTCTGTCCTCGATTTTATTCTTATAACAATTCTGTGAGGTAGGTATTATCCTTCTTCTGATTTTACAGATGAGCAAACTGAGGCAGGTTATGTGATTTGTCCAGAGTCACACAGTGTCTGAAGCACATGAACTTAAGTCATCCTGACTCCAAGTCTAGCACTGTCATGGTGCTACCTATTGTGGGGGACAGATCAAGGAAAGCTTCTTGGGTTTGATTTGATCTTTAAAGAATGGGTGGAAACTGACAAAGTGAAGAAGGAGATGGAGGAAATGTTATACTTAAGGAAGAGATTAAGCAAAGGCACATGAGTGGGGATAAAAACAAACCAATAAACAACCTGGTTTGATAAGAAAGCATATTCAAATTTAGCTAGTGTATAGAGTATTTGCAAGTAGTGTTTTTATTTCTCCCAATACATCAAAATAGAAATTATCAGTGAATTGTTTCAAATGAGAACTTCAAAGGGCAGAATCTCAAGAGTACTGTTCAGATTTGTAGAAATAAAGATGTATTGGGGGAGAGCAGGTTTGTCTGGCCTATTTGGGCCCTAAAATGTCATTTTGTATTTGAACATGACTCCATTATTTCATGTTAGCACTTGATTTCCAATTTAATCTTAGAGAATTGTAAGAGGAACTGAAAAATTGAATAAGTGACTTGTGCAGGTTCATGTAGCCTGCTATGTCAGTGAAAAGATTTGATTTTGAACTAGATGTTGTTGATTTTAAAGCTGGACCTCTATCCACTAAATCATACTGAAATCCTCACTTGGACTACTTTAATATGTTTAAAAACATCACAGAGTTTGTAAATTTCTCATTTTGCTATAGATATTAGGTTTATCACATCTTGAAAAATGCAGTTATTTCATTTAAAAACTGAAGTGACAATTTAAATTTAGAAAAAAAAATTACAAACTTTACTTTATCTGAACTAAATGGATCAAATAAGCCTAACCTTAATTCTCCTTCTGCAGTGATTTCTGCAGTTTAAACATGTTCAACACCAACTAAAATCAGTTTTCCTATATTTTGCTTTTATCATCAATGAATATATTATATATGAAACCAAAATATATTAATTAATGATAAGCATACTAATCTACTTATTTGTGACTATGTCATAGTGACACTGATACAAGGGAGACTACCTTGAGGGCATGGGCTTTCTCACTTTTGTTTTTTGTATGTTAGTATTTAGTACTGTTGTTGGTGTCTAGTATTGTTCCTAGCAGTTACTAATAGGCAATTACTAGAGTTAATTATTAATTAAGTAATGTATTTTGATCATGAACCATATTTCAGTCCATAAAGATCACTTCCTCAGGTTTTTTCAACTGATTCTTGTGTGTTATAGTTTTCTGCAATCTGGTAGTTTTTTTTTTATATTTTTTTTTCCTGTGTTCTTCAGATTGGTATAATTTTTCATCAGATGTAGTCATCTTAATATAATACTTCAGATAAGGTCTGACCAGAGAAGAGGAGATTGATCCTACAATCTTTTTCATGTGAGCATTGAATTTCTAGTAATATTGCCTTAGATCAATTAGCTTTACTTTTTGTGTCTTGAGCATTCCTTTATTTCATATTGTAATTTGAGATTTCTAAATATAGATTTAGTTATCATTGTCCAGAGTGCCTTTTAAAGGAAGTGTACAATAATTGTCACTTCTAGGAATTTACAATTAAAATTAAGCAAATGACAGTGGTTTATATAAAAGCATAGTAGGATTGGAATATCATAAATAATGATAGAGCTGGAAGAAAAAGTGAAAGGGAAGGAAACAAATGCTTATTAAGTGCTTACTATGTACCAGGCACTGTTCTAAATAATGTACAAATGTTATCTAAGATATCTAACCTCCTAATTTTATAAATGACTAAACTGAGGACAAAAGAGATTGTGACTTTCTTAGAATCACATATAGCTATCAATCAATATGCATTAATCATGTTCTTAACTATGTTCTAGAGAAAGAAAAATACACTTTTAAAAGTTCAATATGTAGATTCAGAATAGCATTGTCAACATCATTGAAGGATAGTATATCATTGCACATATTGACAGTAATTGTTCAAGGACTTTTAAAAATGCACTCAACACATAGATGTTGAGTGATTTTTTTCTTGTCCTGGGTATTGTGACTGTGTTTAATCACTGGCCTCAGAAAATTTCTATTCTAGTTGTATAGACAACATACTCTCATGTTGAACATCAGATGTCTGCTCATGGTGAGTATTTAATATGGATTTCTGGTAGGTGACACAGGAGGTAGAGCTTTGGACTTGCATTCAGTAACATTTCAGTTTAAACCCTGCATTAGTAATAATAATATCTTTTTGACTTTAGGCAAATAATGTAACTTTTCTTTGTCTCTGTTTCCTCACCTGGAAAATGAAAGATGACTTCACTAGTATCTAATATCACTTCTAGCTCTAAATCTATGATCCTATAATTTAAATACTTATCCAAGAGAGCAATAGTAGAGACATTCTAGTAGATAGTTGTTTATACAAAAGAGAGACAGGTCATTTCAGATAATGCTGGAGTAAGGACATCAACTTCTACCACATTTTACCACTAATTAGCTCCACTTGGAAGGGTTGGGAATCACACTATTCCAGTAGTTATAAACACTTGCTGAACAAATGTTTCAAAATCCAGAAGATTCAGAACTCATATTTTATATCATTAAAAGAGTTGATTACTTTGTCTACTAATCAGATATAAGCATTCATATAATATGACTGATGAGATGCAAGACAGATCTCAGGATCAGTCCACAAAGTGTGGACTTTAAATGAAACCTAGTTGTTTAATAACTTCAAACTAGCATAAATCGCTCCAACCTGTTTTTTTTTTTTTATCTGTAAAATAGGCCCAATAAAGCTTATACTATCTATTCCATGGGGAAGGAATGGAAGTTTAAGGTCTATAAAATTGTGAAATTAAAAAAAAAATAAACAGATTATGACACCTACCCATATGATGTATTAGAATAAAGCACTGGATTTGGTATCAGAAAAATCTTACCTGAAATCATTACTGTTTTTTTTTCATCTATTAAATGAGGGAGTAGGTTTAAGTGATTAGTCTTTTCAATTATAAATGCTCTGATGGATCTTATGGACCTTTATATCTAAAGATTCTTTTGAAAAATAGAAGATGATAGCTCATATCATCAAATATGAAAGGGCTTTGAAAACTGTAAAGCTTTAAACAAATATAAAGGAATATTAATTAGTTTTAATAGTTCAGGAACAAAAATATGAAGTAATTTATTAAATTTTAACTTCCAGGAAGTGAGAGTGGCTATCTTTTTCTTGAAGGAGCATTCAGAATTCACCTTCACTAGATGCTGTATTTAATTGATTCAGGTTGGATCTAGTGAGTAATTAGGTTTATTAACAGCCTGTCAATACAATTTTCCTTCTCCTGTCACTTTAAATCAGGTATAACAAACTCAAGTGCAGGGGAAATAAACTAATATGTTGCAGGCAGGGACTCTAAGGACAAAGAAATCTTTGATGATGGACATGCAAGAAATTACATGAAACAGTTTAGAATTAATGCCAGATTCACAGTTCTTTACTTTAGGAACTAGGCAGCTGGTGACAAAATAGAGCACTTCTCTTGTAGTTCAAATTTGACCATGTGATCATAGCTATGTGACCATAAGCAAATTACTTAAGTTCATCTGCCTCAACTTTGATATCTGTTTAATGGGATTAATAAAAAACATCCATCTCTCAGGGTTCTTGTGAGAAAAAAAAATAATCTTAGATTTCTCATAGCAAAAAACCTGAAGGTAATATATACATATATAGGCAAATATTTGTGTGTGTGTGTGTGTGTGTGTGTGTGTGTATGCTAGCTTTAGAAATGTTAGGTGACATTTAATTCTTCACTGATTTCTTTTGACTAAACACACATTCTATAAACCCTTATTATGCAAGGCACTTTGCTAAAATATTATTATACAAAGACAAAAATGAAATACTACCTTCTTCTTATAAGCTTTCATTCTACTAGTAAAATAAAAGATTTATTGAATCATTGATTCAATGAAAGGAGATAAAACAAATAATAATTCCTTCCCAGCCCCTTGGAGCATTCTTTCTATTGGAAAATTCTACAATTCAGAACAATATCTATGCATCCCAGAGAACATGGAAATCCCCTTGTCATGCCAATCAATCAGTCAATCAGTTGATCAACAAATATCTATTTAGTTTGTGCCATGTATCAGATACTTACTATGGATTCATGGGAATCTTGCTGTTCTCTAATAGTTTTGGAAGCTAACTTTTAGATGAGACATTGGTGAGCTATGGAATCATGTAGAGTGGTAGGAGGAGTAAAACTGGAAGGAACTATTTAAATTGAAATAAAAGACAAATGGAAGGGGAAGATGAGAACCTGATAGTTATCTTAATTATTTAAAAATTGTTCATGAAGAAGGAAAGTGTGTACAACTTGAATTTTGATGGTATAATTTAAAATAGAGTGGAAGTTGAAGAATGGCATATTTTAGTTCAGCATAAGGAATTTCCAAACATTTAGAATGATTCAAGAATAACATCATCTATCATTACATCTCTCCCTATTCTTTATTACTTTTAATCCCATTCTTCATATATCCCATGGTTTGTAATAACTCTGCCTTTCATTAATTTTCTAGGAACTCACTCCTGCTCTAGCTAAACTGTCTTCTTTTTCCCAGCATCAATTCCTTACTAAGCCAGTTCTGAGATCCACTACTCTTTTCTTTCAAACCTCTTTTTTTATCCTTTTGTTAATCCTTAAAGCTCATAATTTGCTAAACACCAAAACTGCATTATTCTGATTATTTGTCCCTCTGTACCCTCATGCCATGGAACTGAGCTAGAGTACATATTTTCATGATACCATTAAAAAAATTTTCTACTTCCTCTGACAAATCCTTTTTAGTATGCTTTTCTAGAGCATCATTTATGTCATGTATATTAAGTGTGTGTATACTCCATGGTTCTCTCCTGGATCTTCTTCTGTTTTCTCTATTTTTTCTCACTTTGTGATTTCATCAGTTCCATGAATTCAGTTATCATCTTTATGGGAATGACTTTCAGAACTAAATTCCCAAGTTCCATTTTTGAGCTTTTATTCCATGTTGCAAACTGCCAATGGATATTTCAAATTGGATATCCCATGATCATCTCAGGATTGGAGTGTTCAAAATATAACTTCTTATCTTCTCTCAGAAATCCTTTCTCTTTGAAACTTTCCTATTATTGTCGAGGGTACTGCCAATTCTTCCATTTGTTCAGATTTATAATCTTGTTTCTATCCTTGAGTCTTTACTCTCATTCACTCAATATGTCCAATCATGCCTTAAATCTTGTCCTTCTTATCTCCACAAAACATACACATTCTCCCTTTTCTCCACTCTCTCTATTTTCCTTTCTGAAAATTAGCTGAACTATTAAAATAGAAACTTCATTCATCTCTTAGCTCAAATTACATCTTCATTACATTTCATCTTCCAAGACATGAAATATTATTTCATAAAGTATGTCTTTTTGTTACTACTCCATCATAATCAATAATTTCCAGTGGTTCCCTATTATCTTCTGTATGAAAAATAAAGATTTTAGGATTGTTGTTCTTTAAAGGCCTGTTTTTCTAATCTCTTTGCATATCACTATCATCTACAAATTATCTAGTTACACTGATTTAGCCTATTTATTCTTCCTCATCAGTGACATTGTATCTCCAATTTTCATGCATTTATGAAATGTTCCATCCATGCAGTATATACCATACCTAGAATGCTCTTCCTCCTCACCTCTGTCTCTTTGAATGCTAGACATTATTCTATGTGAAATCCTCTTCAAAAGGCTTTTTTGTCTCTTCCCTTTCCCCCTTAGTTTCTATTGTTTCTTTTTTTTTACTTTACTTTGCATATATGTAGCATATGCCTTTACATCTACATGTTTTCTTCCTTATTTGAAAATAAGTTCCTTTATCCAAAGCACCATTTTCCTTTCTGTTTTTGCATCCTGAGAATTTAGCCAAATGTCTGGCAAATAGTAAGTGCTTAATACATTTTTATTGATTGATCACAAAAGAAAATGGGTAGTCTTGTCTAAGTAGTTAACAAGTCCCCTGTCACAAGAAGTATTCAAATTTAAGATAGATATATACTTGTCAGATATATTGTAAGGATGATTAATGAATTGGACAAAGTTTCAACTTGAGGTCTTTTATGTTCCCTTTTAACTCTCAAATTCAGTGTTTCTAAGGGGACCTTAATCTGAGTCACATTTCAGATTTAGTAGATACTTTAATATTGTGACATGTCCAAAGTTACTCTTTTATTTTGAAATATGTGTAAAAATGAAAACAATTTTGGGTGATTTCACTCCTAAAGCATTATCATGTCCACTGTCTTATTTGTTCCTTATGGAATTCGCCAGAATAGGTAGTGCTGAAATCCTTGTTTCACAGGTAAAAAAAGGAAGCTTTAAGAGGTTAAATGTCTTGAACAGCTAGTAAACTTCATTTAAGTTGGTGTTCCTTCAATGCTCCCCCCTCTTGTATTTCAATCAACAACAATAGCCACAAGAATGAAAACACAGCTAGCCTTGGGAATAAAGTGGGGCAGGTCACAAAGGACAACTATATTAGCATTTCCTTACTTTGCTTGTTTTTTGCAAATATCACATATTATTGTTCATAGGTCATTTCCTAATAATAATCTTGTCATTTGTGGATCTGATCATTTTTATGCCCTTATTCAAAATCAATCAGCTAGACATTGCTTGAACTAGGATTCACATCCAGGACTCTAATTTTAATTGATTTTCATCATACACATTTTTTACTATCAGACTTTTACTTTTAAATTAAATTTTAAGAAATCACTGACTTTCAAATCAAAATGGGTTTTAAAAATATGAATTCAAAGAGTGCATTGTTGAGTTAATAGACATAAAATTTGTTATTGGTGATATATAAACTAGACTAACTGACCCAAGTAAGTTGCTCTTTTTCTGGTTTGGATAGTCTTTTCTCCATATTTGCAATTCAGAATCCTGAATGTACAATGAGAGTGCCGTGGGGGAGGGGTCCAGGTTTTTTTTTTTTTTTTTTTTTATCAGTATTACAACTACAAATGGAGAATAAATTTCGCTAATGAGTGCTGATACTTATTCACACCAGAGGGCAGGCCAGCATATTCATCCATGTGATTCCATTGCCCCTTGAACAGGCAGGATGGCTTTTTGCCCAATATGCTAATTTTATCAGAAATGGCTAGAGTCACCTAGCTCCTTCCTTAGCAATGTTATAAAGTTACACAGAGAGCTTTGATAGAAATAGGAAATATGATGGATGTAGCCTCTAGTAAAGGCATTTAAGGAGAGAGAGGATTAAAACAAATTGCAACTGAATGCATATCCACATATACTCACACTTATATACATATTTCCATATTAAAATGAAAAATTGTTGCATAAACAATTTCTTAAAAATGATTAACAATCAATCAGACAGTTTTATGGTATTATAAAGAATAAGCATGAACTTATTTGACAACACACATTCTCTAGTCTCTGAGTAACTCTCTGAACTGGAATATGTCTAAGCCTCTAGGTCTCTTGGTGCAGGAAGAATGTTGGATTTGATGCCAAAGGGCATATAAAACAGGGCTGTTGCATGGATTAAATGATACAGTATATGTAAAGTGATTTTCAAATCTTTAAGGGTTCTGTTACTGAAACTACTACCATTAAAACCACTTGCATTTTTCATTTATTTATTTAATTCCTTCTCTATACACTCAATGTACCTTAAATGGGATATTAGGGACAGGCACAACCATAGAATAATGAAATATTTGACTTGGTGGGCAGCTAGATCAGAGTTCATAGAGCCAATCTAGTTACCTTTTAGAATAATAAATTAAGGAATAGAGGGAGTAAATGATATGTGCAAGGTTTCTGTCATGGTGGCCTTATGATATAAATAGTACAGGTCTTCAAAGTAACTAGAAAAATTGTGGCATTTCAAGTAACAATTGGACAGGACTTGAAGGCTATTTCCTTCAACTATAATTTTATAGATGAGAACACTGAGGTCCAGTGTTTGACTCCAAGGTATCAAGAAAGTACCAGAGGTAGCATTTGGAACCAGATCATCTCCTTGTTACTGTGTCACCTGCCTCTCATATCTAAACCTCCTCTGCAACCCCATAATGTAATTATTATTATCTCCATTTTGGTGAAGAGGACACCGAGGCTCAGAAAATTGCAGTGACCGGCCTATAATCACATAGCTACTATCATTAGTGGGATATGAAACCAAGTCTTCCTGATTTAAGCTTAGTTCAGAACTTTATCCATTATTCTACATTTCCTTTTTCAGACCTGTTAGATTATCTAGAATAATATTCAGAGAATAAAGCTGAGAGACAGGGAGACTTTAATTCAAATTATCATACAGCATACATTTTCTTGTTTAAATTAAATGATCATGACTGAGCCCAGCTTTCCCACCTTTTGACAATGTATTCAAATGGAAAGACAATTTCAACTGTTTGTGAAGGGTGAATGCACAAAACATCATATATAAGTATCCATATACACAGACATTATCTATCCATCTATGTACAACTATATGTATATATATATATGAAACAACATATATATACATATATATAAATATACATGCATCCATATACATATACATACCCACAAACAAATATGTGATATGTGCATATACATACATATGTGTGTGTGTGTATAAATATATTACTTTTCCTACCTACTCCTATGCCCATCGAAATCACTATTGAGTATAATGAATGGATAGAGTGTTGGATATCAAATCAAGGAGAATTAAAATTGAATTCCATTTCATATCCTTTGTTGTTGTGTGACATTTGGTAGGTCATTGAATTTCTCTTATCCTATCTTCTACAATAACAATGCCTACTTCAGAAGGACTATTGTAAAGAACAAATCTGTGTGTGTGTGTGTGTGTGTGTGTGTGTGTGTGTGTGTGTATGAAATCCTTGTAATATAAATGGTAGCAATTATCATTACCATTATTATTGTAATATATTTTATATTATTATTTATGACCAAGAATAGAGTCCTAAGGAACTATTACTTACCAGATTTGAAACAAGAATTTAACAAGGTATTATCTTTTCTCGTTTTGCAGAAAAAAAACATCGTAGGTATAAATGTTCTGATGGCAACATGGCTCCACTTTTCTGCACTGTTAGTTTTATCAGATAGGGTGCCTGCTCACTGAAAGGGGAGAAAATTCTGTTAAGGTAGAGAAAGTCTCTATATATTATTCACATGTTGAAATCCCCTAAGACTCTGGGCTCATTTAGAAATTCCAGTCATGTGAGTGTGAATGTGTGTATGTGTGTGTGCATGTGTAAGTGTGTGTGTGTGTGTGTGTGTGTGTGTGTGTGTGTGTTATTCGTAGGGTGAAGGGACAAAAAGTAAAGGGACAGTTTCCAAAAATAGGCCAGTCTGCTAAGTGCAACAATTCAGATCTAACTACATTAGGGAAAATAAAAGTAACAGAAATAAAACAAAATACTTTGATAGCAAATGAAGCTATTAATAAATAATTGTCTATATCCCAAAGCACTCACTTTTTGCAATGAAATTCAATATTAATAGCTCAAATTTATAGGCATGCTAAGGTATATGGTCCTTCTTCACAATAGCTCTGTGAGATAGGTAATGCTTCTACTATTTTTCAAACAGATTTTCTGAACAGATGGAGAAACAGGCTGAAAAAAAAGAAAGAACTTGTACAGAACTCAGTCACTGGATATAAAAGGGATCCTACTTGAACTGAGGTCTACTGAATCCAGGTTCAATCCTCTATAACTTCCATCTGGCTAAGAAGAAGAATTTCTTGAATACCCTTATGTGCAAATTTGTATGATACGTAAACCATGTCCCAGGTACTCAAGGAGTTTGGAGTAAGGTAGGGGAGCCATATACACAAGAAACTCTAACATAAAACAGTTTGAAATGTGCACTTTCCCCACAATTTCATGAAAGGATACTTTTCTTGCATGTTGACATCAAATGTGAAAAACATTTTTTTCTTTTTTTTTTGCTCCTCAGCATCCATGAGCTTTTGCGATGGATGAAATTAGGAAATTAGGAACAAAGGGAGCTGGGTATAACACTATACCAAGTTTCAGGCAGTTTCTGAAAGGAAACCATGGATTTTCCCATCTGATTCTGAAACCCAATAGATTCTCTTACAAATCATAAGACCTGAATACTCTGTAGAGGGAGATATCACCTCTAACTAGAAATTATTCCATTGCATAAAAAAGACCCTAAAATTTGCATGATCACCAAGAAAGCAATTGGTTTTTAATTATCCTTTTCTTTTTCTCATTTATTTAAAAAAAAGTCTTAATATCTCTTTTTAGTTAAATAAAGGCATTTACTAAAAAAAAATTGCTACAATTAGCTAGGAAGCAGTCAATAAAGCACTGATTTTGTTTTTCAGGAAGATTTGAGTTCAAATTTGGCTTCAGATATTTATTAGCTATGTAACTCAGGGAAAGTCACTTAAATCTCTCTTTGCCTCAGTTTCTTCACCTGTAAAATGGTTTGTTCTGAGAATTAAATGAAATAATAAATGCATAACACAAAGTCTAGCATGTAGTATGTACTTAATAAATGCATATTGCCTTCTTTTTATTATATGTCTGACAAAAAAAACCTAAAAAATCTCACAAAACCAGTTCATACTACAAAGTACATTCTAATGAGGAAACACATTTTTGTTCTTTTATTTCTATTATTTATTTTAATTGAACTGATTACAAAATAAGAAAAAAAAATAGAAAAAGAAAGACATAAAAGGAAAATTTATGGGGGAAAAATTGTTCTGTGCTCAGCAGAACATCAGGGAGGAGTCAAAATATATAAGAATAAATTTCTATTTCACAGAGCATATTTAATAATAGAAGAGATTATGTTCATGAATGTTCATCTTTCCTTTGCTTCCTTGTAAGTTATTCTTTTGTTCTCTGCTGTGCACTTTTTAATTTATTCTTTTTTTCTTCTTTCATTCCCCCCTCCCCCTCCCCTATCTCCAACCTTTCCCAAGCAGGCTACAGTTAAAGATAGTTTATATATCTATATCTCTATCTTCATATATACACACACATACATCTATGTACATACATACATATCTACATGTACTCAGACACATATATAGATATGCATTTCCCCATATGTAAACATGCCTCTAAAATAATATTAATGGCTGACATATAATGTAGATTTCTCTCTTGATTGAATCTTTAAGTTTGACTTTGTTTAATATCTAAGATTGCTCACACTAATTTTTTTAAATAAATTTTACTCTGATTCTTGTTGTAGTGCTTGTGTATATTTCTTATTTCATAACCCTTAATTCTTTTTTTTTTAATTTTTATTTTATTTGAATAACATATGTGTGGGTAATTCTTCAACAATAACCCTTACATAGCTTTCCGTTACAAATTTTTCCCCCCAACTCCCCACCCCTCCCCCTAGATGGCAGGATATCCACTACATGTTAATTATGTTAAAATATTGGCAAATCGAATATATGTATACATATTTCCAAACTTATCATTGGTGTGCAAGAAAAATCTTATCTACACGAACGATATATCAGATAAAGGAAACACAATGTAAGCAAACATCAATCAAGGAGTATGAGAATGTTATGTTGTGGTCCACATTTCGCATCCCTCTCTCTGGGTGTATATGGCTCTCTTCAGTGAACAATTGGAGGTGGTTTGAAACATTTCATTGTTGAAGAGAGCCATGTCCATCAGAATTGATCGTCATATAGTACTGTTGCATAACCCTTAATTCTTTTACTTTAATTCTGCTCCTTAACTTGCCCTGCTATTCCTTAACCTCCCCATATCCATAAATCCCTCCCTTATCTTCTCCTCCCACCCTTTCCTTTCCTCTTCATTTCATTCCCATTACTCTACACACACTATTCTACTACTGTTAATCTAAACTGTTCTATACCCCACCTTATTCTATTCCACCCTTCCTCTCCTTTATCCCTTTCCCATTAATTCACATATCTTATCCCACTTCCAGAACTCTACACACCCTTCTATACCCCATATTATCCTATTCCCTTCCTCTTTTTATTCTTCATGGTATATATATATGTAGTGTTGCCTATTTAACCTGATATGAATAGGTTTTCAGAACACCCCTCTCATGATTCTGTCTGTTCTTCCTCTGCACCTCATTTGTGTAGCATAATTGCTCTCTGTTTCCTTTCCTAGATAGTTTTTCTTTTTAGAATCAGCACATACTTAACTCTGCCCAAATCTTTCTTTTGAGCCACTCAAATACTGATGTCAATCTTAAACATATATATTTCCATGTCACAGACATAAAATATGTATTCATGTTAATTTCCTTAAAATTAATCTTTGATATTAGCTCTTATATGTTAAAATTTCTATTAAGTTTGGGTTTGGTTAGGAAAAATCCTCAAAATCTGCAAATTCATTAAATATCCATTTTATTTCTTTTAATATCATGGATAATTTTCCTAGATATGATATATTGGGTCACACATTATTTAAGACTCTGGATCTCCTTTTCTACTTATTTAACCTTTTTTATAATCTTGTTTTTCTTGGATGGTTTCTATTTAAAAAAAAAATTTCCTCAATCTTTCATTTGACTTTTAGAGTGTTTTTTGTTTATTTGTTTTGTTTTTTTGAGTTCTTCTATAAATTCTCTCTGGGCAGGTAACCATTTAACATTACTTTTTGGAGTAGAAGAAGCTATATTTTTTACTTCACTGTCTTTGAAGATGAACGCCATCTTCCCTATTCTCACATAGTAAGTTTCTATGCTTGGGTTCTTTCTGCTTTGTTCATTTCTCTTTTCTTTTTCTTTTTTTTTTTTTTAAATGAGAAGTATTAGTGTAAGCATTTCTAATCCTGGCATGAGGAAATGGTTCCTTTAGTCACACATCAGCTTTCCCCTCTGACATGAAACCCTAAACCAAAAACCATTTTCTTGCAATTACCCAAGGCCAGCAACGTTCCTGCCCCACTGCCTCTGCAACTCAGTGGATGTGCTAGTTCATTCCCTCCCTGAGCAGTGTCTCAGAAGCACAGCTGAAGCTCAGGTTCCAGGTGTCCCCAGCCAGTCCCAGGGTTTCTCACTTGTTTCTTCTGTGGAACTGGTCTGGAGGTATCTGAACTTTACACTGGTTAATCCCCAGCCCAAGGTCTTTCTTCCAGTCTTTTCTGGTTGCCCCAGAGAACCCCTGTTCTTCCCCAAATTTTTTTTCCATCACTTTGCATTTACCCTGAGGTGCAAATTTATTCCCTTTATGGGGGAAATTTGGAGAACTTGAAATATATTGACCTACACTGCCATTTTCCCAGAATCCTCAGAAAATAAATTACATAACAAAAGGGATAGAAGAGGGAAAAGAAGGTGGATTTAATAATATTCAAGCAGGGGCTATTAAGCAGACTATTGTAGAGGGATGAATGAAGCTAAAGCAATAATTAAATAATACTTAAGGGAAAAACATTAGATGCTTTTTGTTTGTTCCTCTGATTACTTTATTCTTTTAAGAGAAAAACAGAGAGAGACAGAGAGATGATATGAGAAGCTAATCAATATACTGAAATATTCTAGTGGTATTGGCAGTATTCCATAACCATACATAACCATAGTCTTCAAAGAGAACAAGATCTACCTTCTCCTTTCTCTATTTGGGATCAGATTTGGTCATTAAAATTTCACAATATTCAATTTTTATTATTTTGTTGTTACTGTTGTTTTTGTTTGTATTTCTGCAGTATGTATTTTTTATTAGATTTCTGTGTTTAACTTTGCATATATTCATATGTATCTTTCATTGCTTCTTTGAATTCTTCATTATATAATTTCTTATTAGATAAAAAATGTTTATTTCATGGTTGATGGACTCCTTTGTTTTCAGTTCTTAGTTATCACCTTCTTCATTATTGTCTCATATCATTTTTTCGAATCCAAACCCAAATCCCACATTCTACAAAATCCCTTTCCTGACTCTTTTCAATTCTAATGCCTTCCCTCTTGAGATTTATTTTTCTTTTTTGGAATTTACCCTATATACTATATCCCCCACTGTACTGTGAGCTCTTTAATAGCAGAGAATTTTATATTTCTTTTTGTCCCCAATGTTTAACACAGTGCCTGAAACATGTTTATTAAGTGTTTGTTGACTGCTGATTGAATGAATCGTGAGTGAATTAATTTCTTCCATCAATCATGGGGAGTTGAAACAAATTTATTTTTCATGAGAAATATTTTACTTTTACAAATAAACACATTTTAGGTACAAATAATATTTTATATTTCATTTCTATAATGCCTTGTTATTTATACAACACTTCTCACCTTTTCTGTTTGATACATGAAAAAGCTAAACTCAGAGAGGACAAGTATTTTCCCAAAATCACACACTAGGATGTGATATGTGAAATGGCTGTCTTAACTATCATTGAATAATGTCCCATATTCCAAATGAATTTTAATAGATGGTGAATTGAATGAATGATGTTTTAAAGCCAGAACTTGAGCCAACGTTTTAATTTTAAGATCATTTTCCACCCAAAACACCAAACTTATTAAAATGTGTATATGTGTGTGTGTGTGTATACAAATTGTAGTTAAATTGTGCATTCATAAAAGCAGTATGTATTAATATAACTGAAGGGCAATTAAGATTCTATTGCTATCAAAGAATTAGACATATTACAACAGGGAGAGATACATTCATCGTGCTTAAGGGGAGGAGGGAAAGAAATGATCCCTTGGCAGTTCATTGAATGTAAAATTACACAATATATTCATTTCTCTAATAGTTTTTAGCATACTTTCTCTACCTCTCCTTCTTGTGCTCAAATATAATAGTGCACCCTGAGACTTATTAAAATATACTCTTGAAATGAATGGCTTCAGACCATATTGGCAATTCAGAAATTTTCAGAAGGTTTGAGGGAAAGTCTCTAGATGTGCCATGATTTGTTCTATAAATAATCCTGTAAATAATGCTCCTGGAATTATTCACCAGCAGTCTTCTCTCATGCTCCAAATTTCCTTTCATTGTCCATTTGTTTTGTTCTGTTTATTATTTTATTTTGTTTTATTTTATAAATTTAAGCGTGGAGGCTTCCCATGAATAACCCTACCATAAATCCCCATCAAAGAAGATATTTTATACATCATGTTTAACACCCAACACCAAAGTCAAGTCATTTAACCTGGAGAGGAAGCAGAAATAGCAAGAATTTTAAATATATATATATATATATTTGTATATATATATATATATCCTTTAAATGATAATTTTTTTCTGAAATTTTTCTCAAAATATTGATTTTTTGGGGAATGTGTTTAATTTAATTTACCTGTTGCAGGTGCAATAGTATCATTATTTAAATTTATAAATCAAATATTAGGCAAACAACACAAGTAATCTGAAATGAGTAAATAACTGCATTTATCTAATTCAATAAACATTTGAGGATCTTCTAGTGTCAGAGCACTATGCTAGGTTAAGGCAAAGAAGAATGAATTCTCACCCTCTTAGAACTTAACAAAAATTAACATTTTTTAAATGTAAATAGCAATAACATAAATAGTTTGTGAATTTTGCTCTTTATGTAATTTCTGCTTAGTTTATAGAAAAATTAGATAGGTAGATGAAGCCATAATCTTATCTGAGAGATTTCTCTTTTCTATTAATATTAGTAGTGTGTGGGAACCATGACCCTTACTCAAAATAAAATCAGCTTACTCTCAAGGTAAAAAAGCACTTGTGAAAAAGGGCAGCTCCAAAGGACTGCCATGTCACTATAGCAGTACAAAGCACAAGGATTATATTTACCCTAATGTGGAAGCCCTCACCCACTTCCAACTTTTTCTCCCATTGGTTGGAAGTTCAGGCTTACATTCTAAAATGTGGAAATCTACCTGAGACTAAAAATCTATCCAGAAACAAAGACTTGCCAATGACACTCTTTGTACCATATTAAGAACTTAATGATAATTGCAGTTAAAAGGGCAGGGAGAACAGGAGGGAAATGTATGTTTATCTAAGATAAACGAACATCTCTGGCTTTTGGCTATAGTACAACTTGTTATTGTAAAAAAGTTATAATTATGGTACAGTCAAAGCCATATTCTTATGAGAAGTCTTCACTCAATTTATCCCATTCAGTAGTAATACCTGAATATCTTGGTCTGTGAATATTATTTATATCTTTAATAAGTTTATGAAATTTTGGTGATTTTGTATTTTTAATATTCATAGGAAGAAGCTAGCTGAGACACAAACCCTTTCATTCAAGTTTTTCATATAGGACACATATAATATTCAGGGAGCTTTCCTTTTTGCTATGTGTACTATGAAGGCATTAATTTAGCAACTGAGTTGCTCATTTGTCTCTGTCATATAACTAGCATATCTCTTTCTTAAATTTTACATTCAATGAATTTGTTTATCCTACTTATAGAAGCAAGGACGTTGTTAGTAACATATTATGAACTTCCTATTCCTACCAGGTACAAGGTCAGGCAAGAGAGGTTATGCCCCAGGAATTTTTTTGTTTGTTTATTTGCAGATGATTGTGCACTCAATATATCCTTCAAAGCTGAGATGCCACAAAGTATGGATCAATTCTCTGATGCTTGTGCCAATTTTGACTTAATAATTAATACCAAAAAGCACAGGTTCTCCATCAGCCAGCTCCCCATCATCCATATGAATTAATCATCAGTTAAAGCAAATAGAGAAATTTTGAATGATGTGAATAAGTTCACTTGCCTTGACAATACACTTTCTAGGGATGTACACATTGATAATGAGGTTAAAATATGCATCAGCAAAGCTAGCTCATTGGGAGTCTCTGCAGGAAATGTGAGAGAGAAGAGATTCCCAAACTGAAGGTCTACACAGCCATTGTGCTGACCTTATTGTTATATGTCTGTGAAACCTGGACATTGTACCAGCACTGTCCCAGGAAATTTAATCACATTCATTTAAATTGTCTTAGAAAGCTCACCCAGCAGGATAATTGACCAGGTCACCAAATGGTTTCCTGGAAATAAGTCTGTTACTTACTGGTGAAAAACTGAATATCAAAAATCAAACAGCTGTATATAAAAGGTAAAGAGAACTTCTAATTGATCATAATTGTCTTTTTTTTCATTTGTAATAGAGCATTAAAATTTTTTTAATCAAATAATTGCTGTTTGATGTGATATTTGTGAGGTCGTCTAGCTGATATGAAGGAGTATTTGGAGATGAGTTAATGGAGTGTTAACAGTAATTTAAGTGATATAATAAATAACCATGTGCTCTTCAATGAAAGTGTGAATGAGTAAGGAAAATTGTGATCTGGCTATATGGAAGCAGTGAGTCAGTAATACATTTTGTGGATACCTTGTCAGGGTGCAAATCCCTAGGAGATTGATTTGTCCACAGAAAAAGTCTTGATTTGGGGGGAATATGGAAAGAGTGAATAGTAAGTGTAGAACAAAATTGGAACATTTGTTTGTGACATTGATTCCCTAAATTATTTATAGCCTAGATTCCTTTCATATGCAAAATTAACAATTATGAACAGTAATACTTATATGCTCATATATAGAGAGAGTCTATATCTATCTATCTTTATAGCTACATCTATATATCTATATTTTTCCCTGAAGCAATCAGGGTTAAGTGATTTGCCCAGGGTCACACAACTAGGAAGTGTTGAATGTCTGAGGCCAGATTTGAACTCAGGTTTTCATGACTTCAAGTCTGGTGCTCCACCCACTGCACCAACTAACCGCCTCACCTATACAATATCTAAATAACAGTTCTCAGCTCCCAGTAATTTTCCAAATTGGAATTTTTTTTTCTTTTTTTTATTATTATTAATACTTTTTATTTGCAAAACATATGTATGGGTAATTCCTAAACATTATCCCTTACAAAGCTTTCTGTTACAAATTTTTCCCCCCTACTCCCCACCCCTCACCTAGATAGCAGGATATCCACTACATTATAATTATGTTAGAATACTTAAATCGAATATATATATATAGTTATTGCCACACATCATTTTTTTGTTCAGGAGAAATCGCATCTATAAGAGAGAATAATCTGATAAAGGAAATAAAATGCAAGCAAACATCAATAGAGAACATGAAAATGATATGTTGTGGTCCATATTTCACATCCCTCTCTCTGGGTGTATATGACCTTCTTCACTGAACAATTGTAATTGGTTTGAAGCATTTCATTGTTGAAGAGAGTCATGTCCATTAGAACTGATCCTCATATAGTACTGTTGTTGCCGTGTACAACGATCTCTTGGTTCTGCTCAACTCACTCAGCATCAGTTCATGCAAGTCTCTTCAGGCCTCTCTGAAATTGTCCTGTTGGTCATTTCTTACAGAGCAATAATATTCCATAATATTCATATACCATAATTTATTCAGCCACTCTCCAATTGATGGGCATCCATTCAGTTTCCAGTTTCTAGCCACTACAAAAAGAGCTGCCACAAACATTCTTGTACATGTGGGGCCCTTTCCTTCTTTTATGATTTCTTTGGGATATAAGCCCAATAGAAACACTGCTGGGACAAAGGGTATGCACAGTTTGATAACTTTTTGAGCATAGCTCCAAATTGCTCTCCAGAATGGTTGGATCCGTTCACAGCTCCACCAACAATGCATCAGTGTCCCAGTCTCCCCACATCCCCTCCATCATTCATCGTTATCTTTTCCTGTCATTTTAGCTAATCTGACAGGTGTGTAGTGGTACCTCAGAGTTGTCTTAATTTGCATTTCTCTGATCAATAGTGATTTGGAGCACCTTTTCATATGATTATAAATAGTTTTAATTTCATTATCTGAAAACTGTCTGTTCATATCCTTTGACCATTTATCAATTGGAGAATGGCTTGAATTTTTATAAATGTGAGACAATTCTCTATATATCTTAGAGATGAGACCTTTATCAGAACCCTTAAATGTAAAGATGATTTCCCAATTTGATGCTTCCCTCCTAATCTTGTCTGCATTAGTTTTGTTAGTACAGAAACTTTTTCACTTAATATAATCAAAATTATCTATCTGGTGTTCAATTAAGAGTTCCAGATCTTCCCTGGACATAAATTCATTCCATCTCCACAGGTCTGAGAGGTAAACTATCCCATGTTCCTCTAATTTGGTTATAAAATCACTCTTTATATCTAGATCATGAACCCATTTAGATCTTACCTTGGTGTGTGGTGTTAGGTGTGGGTCCAGCCTTAATTTCTTCCACACTAGTTTCCAATTATCCCAGCAGTTTTTGCTCAATAAAGAGTACTTATCCCAAAACCTGGGGTCTTTGGGTTTATCAAACACTAAATTGGTAACGTTATTACCTAGCTTATCCTGATATCCTATTCTATGCCACTGATCGACTGCTCTATTTCTCAGCCAGTACCAAATGGTTTTGATGACTGCTGCTTTATAATATAGTTTTATATCTGGTACAGCAAGGCCACCTTCATCTGTCTTTTTTTTTTCATTAGTTCCCTTGAAATTCTTGACCTTTTGTTCTTCCAAATGAACTTTGCTACTATTTTTTCTAGATATGTAAAATAATTTCTTGGGAGTTTGATTGGTATGGCACTAAATAAATAAATTAGTTTGGGTAGTATTGTCATTTTTATTATATTCGCTCTCCCTACCCATGAGCACTTAATGTTTTTTCCAATTGACTAGGTCTGATTTTATTTGTGTGGAAAGTGTTTTGTAGTTTAGTTCATATAGTTTCTGACATTTTCTTGGCAGATAGATTCCCAAATATTTTATGCTATCATCAGTTATTCTGAATGGAATTTCTTTTTGTATCTCTTGCTGCTTAACTTTGTTGGTAATATATAAAAATGCTGATGATTTATGTGGATTTATTGTGAATCCTGCAACTTTACTAAAGTTGTGAATTGTTTCTAGTAGTTTTTTAGTTGAGTCTCTAGGGTTCTCTGAGTATACCATCATGTCATCTGCAAAGAGTGATAATTTGGTTTCTTCATTGCCTACTCTAATTCCTTTTATCTCTTTTTCTTCTCTTATTGCCAAAGCTAACATTTCTAATACAATATTAAATACTGATGGTGACAATGGGCAGCCTTGTCTCACTCCTGATCTTATTGGGAATCGTTCTAGTTTGTCTCCATTACATATGATACTTGCTGATGGTTTTAAGTTGATGCTACTGTTCATTTTAAGGAAAAGCCCATTTATTCCTATACTCTCTAGTGTTTTTAATAGGAATGGGTGTTGGATTTTATCGAATGCTTTTTCTGCATCTATGGAGATAATCATATGGTTTTTGTTAGTTTGGTTATTGATATAATTGATTATGCTGATAGTTTTCCTGATATTGAACCAGCCCTGCATTCCTGGTATAAATCCTACTTGGTCAAGATGTATTATCCTGGAGATAACTTTCTGTAATCTCGTTGCTAAAATCTTATTTAAAATTTTTGCATCACTATTAATTAGGGAAATTGGTCTATAGTTTTCTTTCTCTGTTTTCACCCTACCTGGTTTAGCTATCAGCACCATATCTGTATCATAGAAGGAATTTGGTAGTATTCCTTCCGTCCCTATTTTTTCAAATAGTTTGTATAGTATTGGAATTAATTGTTCTTTGAATGTTTGGTAGAATTCACATGTAAAACCATCTGGCCCTGGAGATTTTTTCTTAGGGAGTTGATTAATAGCTTGTTCTATTTCTTTTTCTAAAATGGGGCTATTTAAATAATTTATTTCCTCTTCTGTTAACCTGGTCAATCTATATTTTTGTAGATATTCCTCCATTTCATTTAGATTATCGAATTTATTGGCATAAAGTTGGGCAAAGTAACTCCTAATTATTACTCTAATTTCCTCTTCATTGGAGGAAAGTTCTCCCTTATCATTTCTGAGACTAACAATTTGATTTTCTTCTTTACTTTTTCTGATCAAATTAACTAAAGGCTTAACTATCTTGTTGGTTTTTTCATAAAACCAACTCTTACTTTTATTTATTAATTCAATAGTTTTCTTATTTTCAATTTTATTAATCTCACCTTTTATTTTCAGAATTTCCAATTTGGTATTTGATTGAGGGTTTTTAATTTGCTCTTTTTCTAGTTTTTTTAATTGTAACCCTAATTCAATGATCTTCTCTTTCTCTATTTTATGCAAATAAGCATCTAGAGATATAAAGTTACCCCTTATAACTGATTTGGCCGTATCCCACAAATTTTGGTATGTTGTCTCATTATTGTCATTCTCCTGGATGAAATTATCGATTGTGTCTATAATTTGATCTTTCAACCATTCATTCCTCAGAATTAGATTATTTAATATCCAATTAACTTTTGGTCTATTTTCTCCTGGCCTTATAGTACATGTGAGTTTTATTGCATCATGATCTGAAAAGGATACATTTACTATTTCTGCTTTTCTACATTTGATTTTGAAGTTTTTATGCCCTAACACATGATCAATTTTCGTATAAGTTCCATGAACCCCTGAGAAAAAAGTATACTCCCTTCTATCACCATTCAATTTTCTCCAGAGATCTGTCATACCTAACTTATCTAACATTTTGTTTATCTCCCTAACTTCTTTCTTATTTATTTTGTGGTTTGATTTACCTAATTCTGAGAGAGCAAGGTTGAGATCCCCCATTAGTATAGTTGTACTGTTTATTTCTCCTTGCATGTCTGTTAGTTTCTCCTCTAGGAATTTTGATGCTATACCACTTGGTGCATATATGTTTAGTATTGATACCGCTTCATTGTCTATGGTACCCTTTAGTAAAATATAGTTTCCTTCCTTATCTCTTTTAATTAGCTCTATTTTTGGTTTTACTTGATCTGAGATAAGGATTGCTACCCCTGCTTTTTTTTGTTCACTTGAAGCATAAAAGATTCTGCTCCAGCCCTTTACCTTCATTCTGTATGTATCTCTATGTTTTAAATGTGTTTCTTGTAAACAACATATTGTAGGATTCTGGCTTTTAATCCAGTCTGCTATCCATTTCCGTTTTATGGGAGAGTTCATCCCATTCACATTCACAGTTAAAATGACTATATATTTCCTGCCATCTTATTTACCCAAAGTTATATTTTTTTCTTCCCTTTCCCCTTACTCTCTTCCCCCCTCCCCAGTATTTTATTTTTGATGAACACCTCTTTCTAACAGTCCTCCCCCCTTTAAACCTTCCCTCTTTTATACACCTTTCCTCTAATCCTTCTATTAATTTATCCCTTTCTTTTCCTCCTTTCCCTCCTACTTCCCTATACAGAGGGCCAAGTTTTTCCCTGAAATCAAATGTGTCTGATATGCTCTTTTAGAGCCCAATCCAATGAGAGTAAGATTTACACAATACTCATCATCCTCCCTTCTTTCCCTCAATTATATTAGATTTTCTATATCTCTTCATGAGACTTTGCCTTATTTTACCTCCTTTTTTAAACTTTATTTTACTTCCTTTCCCCTCCCCCCTTTTTTACAGTATGATATACCTTCCACCTCTAATTTCTTTTTGATTATTATCAAAGTAAAATCAACTTATACCCCCATTCTTTAAGGATACATATAGTAGAGATATAGTTCTCGAGAGTTCTTTCCTTTTTACCTTTTTACGCTTCTCTAGAGTTCTGTGTTTGAATTTCAAATTTTTTGTTCATATCTGGTCTTTTCATTAGAAATAGGTGAAATTCTCCTGTATCATTGAATGACCATCTTCTTCCCTGGAAGATGATGCTCATTCTAGCTGGATAACTTATTCTTGGCTGTAATCCAAGTTCTTTTGCTTTTTGGAATATCTGATTCCAGGCCCTTCGATCCTTTAGAGTGGAAGCTGACAGATCCTGTGTAATTCTAATGACAGTTCCTTGGCATTTGAACTGTTTTTTCTAGCAGCTTGTAGTATCTTTTCCTTGGTGCGATAGTCCTGAAATTTGGCCACGATATTCCTTGGGGTTTTAATTTTGGGGTCTCTTTCAGGAGCTGATCAGTGAATTCTTTCAATGCTAATTTTGCCTTCTGATTCTAAAACATCAGGGCAATTCTCTTTCATTATTTCCTGGAAGATAGCATCAAGGTTCTTTTTTTCATCGTGACTTTTAGGGAGTCTAATAATCCTTAGATTATCTTTCCTGGATCTGTTTTCCAAGTCAGTTGTTTTTCCTAGGAGATATTTCATATTTTCTTCTATTTTTTCATTTTTTTGTTTTTGTTTGACTGATTCTTGAAGTCTTATTGAGTTGTTCATTTCAATTTGTTCAATTTTAATTTTTAAGGTATTATTTCCTTCAGTTATCTTTTTTAGCTCCTTTTGTAACTGGCTAATTGAATTTTTTGATTTATTGCATTCTTTTTCCATTTTGCCAATTTTATTTTTCAGTGAATTGTTGTCTTTTTTCAATTCACTAATTTTATTTTTCAGTGAATTGTTATCTTTTTCCAATTCACTGTTTTTATTTTCTAGTGAGTTGGTGACTTTTTCCAATTCACCAATTTTGTTTTTCACTGAATTGTTGTCTTTTACCAATTCACTATTTTTATTTTCCAGTGAGTTGGCGACTTTTTCCAATTCACCAGACTCATTTTCCAGTTTTTCACATCTCTGTTTGCAGGGCGATGTTTCCTTCTTGCACTGCTCTCAGTTTATTTCCCCAATCTTCTTCTAGCTCTCTTTTGAGATTCTTTATGCAATCTTCCAGGTAAGCCTTCTGAAAGGGAGACCAGCTTAAGTCCACCTTTGTGGCTTTATCTGGGATTGTTTTCAGAATCTCAGGGTCTGGGGACTGCTCTAGTTTCTCTCCGTAAAAGCTGTCTATGGTGAGAGCTCTCTTCTTCTTGCTCATGATGTTTAGCTGATGTATCAGTCACCAGCAGGGAATTCTGCAGCAGCAGCAGCAGCAGCAGCAGCAGCAGCAGCAGCAGCAG
>JAJPUD010006314.1:32079-53058 GCA_023553655.1 Myrmecobius fasciatus
AGCAGCAGCAGCAGCAGCAGCTGTGATTTCAATTTGCCCTGGGGCAGTTTGCCAAGTTGACTTCTGGTCTGGGGCTGATCTGGCTAGATCCACACTAGGACCACACTTTCAGCTGCTCTCAATCCACCCTTTATCAAAGGTAGACATGCCAAAGCACTTGCCCTCAAGCAGAGCAAAGTGGCCCAAGGGTCTCCCAGGGACTTCCTGGCAGCCTAAAATCTTCTGGTCTGTCCCAGCCCCGGACTTGCACCCCGGCTGCGCACTGGTGTCTGAGCGCCGGAAGCTGCTCGATCCCCCACCCGTCTAAAACTGACCTCAGAAGTTCTTTCAAAGTAGATATTTGATAGAAGTGCATTGTAGTCCAAGTGTTTGGTGAAGCCCTCACTTCAGAACCAGTTCGGAGGCTCAGTTTGTTGGTGTCTGAGGGAAGGTCTCAGGAACTTACAGAGAATGCTGTCTGCAGTTCGCCATCTTGGCTCCACCCCAGAAAAAATTAATACAAGTAAATCTGTACCTTGAAGAATATCTGTGTTCTGTGTAAGAATGGGTCAATAAAACCCATTAAAATGGAAATTATATTAATCCCATTTTAAAGAAAACTAAACTAGTATAGGCAATTTATGACATCCTTACAAGGTTACATGGATGGTAATTTTGGAAGGATAGATTTTATATTCATATTTTTAAAATCTCTAGTCTGGTGAACTTTGGCCTATAATTTATTAACTATTTTCTTATCTTACTGTCTCTCAATCTAATAGGGGAAAGGATTCTCTGTTTTTCTGTTTCTGTATGTGTGTGTGTGTGTAGTCAGTGTATTTGTTTGTGATTGTGTACCAAAAAGCAGTTTCTCTGATTTTCTCTTTTAATTAGGTTTATTTTTTGATTTGATTTTGAGATAATGATTGCTACTCCTGCCTTTTTTGCTTCAATTAAAGTATAATAAAATCTGCTTCAGCCCTTTATTTTAACTTTCTATGTGTAGCTTCCTGTTGAAAGTATATCTCTTAATGCAAATTAAGACAACTCTGAGATTGGGCTACACACCTCTCAGATTGGCTAAAATGACAAGAAAAGATAATGATGAATGTTGGAGGGGATTGGGAAAATTGGGACACTGATACATTGTTGGTGGAACTGTGAACGGATCCAACCATTCTGGAGAGCAATTTGGAGCTATTCTCAAAAAGTCATCAAACTGTGCATACCCTTTGACCCAGCAGTGTTTCTATTGGGCCTATATCCCAAAGAGATCTTAGAGGAGAGAAAGGGACTCACATGTGCAAGAATGTTTGTGGCAGCCCTTTTTGTAGTGGCTAGAAACTGGAAACTGAAGGGATGCCCATCAATTGGAGAATGGATGAATAAATTATGGTATATGAATGTTATGGAATATTATTGTTCTGTGAGAAACAACCAGCAGGACGATTTCAGAGAGGCCTGAGAGACCTACATGAAGTAATGCTGAGTGAAATGATCAGAACCAGGAGATCATTATACATGAGAACAAGAAGACTATATGATGATCAATTCCGATGGACATGGCTCTCTTCAATAATGAGATGATCCAGACCAGTTCCAGTTGTTCAGTGATGAAGAAAGCCATATACACCCAGGGAGAGACCTATGGGATTTGACTGTGGACCATAAGATAGCATTTTCACGCTCTCTGTTGATGTTTGCTTGCATTTTGTTTCCCTTCAAAGAATTTTTTTTCTTGTAGATCTGAATTTTCTTGTACAGCAAAATAATTGTATAAATATTTATACACATAAAAAAGAAAATATATCTCTTTTAAGCAGCATATTGATGAATTCTCTTTTCTAATCAATTCTCTAAAAATTGATCTCTATATAGATATAAGCTATCTGCTTCCATTTTATGAGTTAATTACCTTCAGATTCACAGTAATTATTACTGTGTATTACCTTCTATCCTGGTTTCATTTCTTATCCCTCTTTCTTTTTTTTTATTCTGTTCCTCCTCAAAATTCTGTTTTGCTTCAGACCATTGTCTTTCTTAATCCCTCCCCACCATATGTTACCTCTATTTTTTTCCTTATCTCTTTTTATTCCTAACATTTTCCCATTGGTTATTAGATTTCTATACCCAACTGAGTATGTGTTTATATGTCTGTCTGTCTATCTAGCCATCCATCTAGCTATCTGTCTATCTGTCTATCTATTTTCTACTCTGATTTAATTTAGATTAAAGTGAGGTTCAGGTATTGCTTACTTTTTCATATTCCTTTTCATTGTAAAAGCTCTTACATGCTTGCTTCTTTTAGATTAGAAACCTTTTCTGAATATTCCTATCCCTCCCCTCTTCTTCGAGGGCATCTCTCTTTTTAACCCCTTCATTTCTTTAGAACATCCCAACATAATTGACTTCCCCTAAGTTCCCTAATAGTGATAAATTTCTTAGTTGTTACATGTATCATCTTCCCATATGGGAATGTAAACATATTACCTATTGAGTCCCTTATGATTTCTCTTTCATATTTAACTTTTTTATACTTATTCTTAGTTTTGTATTGAAATGTCACATTTTTATATTCAGCCCTGATCTTTATATCAGAAATTCTTGAAAGTCTTCTCTTTCATTAAAACCTCATTTTTCCTCCTGAAGGATGAACCTCTGTTTTGCTGGAGGTATAGTTTTGATTGGAATCCTAGTTCCTTTGTCTTCTGGGACATCATATTCCAACTCCTCTCCTTTTTTATGTGGAAGCTGCTATTCTTTGTATGATTCTGATTTCAGTTCCATGATATTGAATTACTCTCTTCTGGCTGCTTCCAGTATTTTCTCTTTAAACTGGTAGTTCTGGAATCTGACTATAATATTTCTTGAAATTATTTCTTGAAATTTCTTGAATTTCTTGAAATATGATGTCTATGCTGGTTCTTTGACCATGGCTTTCTGGTATTTCAATAATTCTTAAAGTATATTTTCTTCATCTATTTTCCAGATCTGTTGTTTTTCTGATAAGCTATTTCATATTTTCTCCTATTTTTCATTCTTTTGACTTTGTTTTATTCTTTTTTTAAAAATCTTACAGAGTCAATAGATTTCACTTGCCAATTGTAACTTTTAAGGATTTATTTCCTTAAATGAGGTTTGTACCTCCTTTTTGATTTGACCTACACTATGTTTTAGAATGATCTTTCCTTCAGTGAATTTTTGTATCTCTTTTGCTAAATTGTTAAATCTCTTTTCATAATTCTTTCTCATCACTGTCACTTCTTTCCCCATTTTTTCCTCTATTACTCTTATCTGTTTCTTTAATTCTTCTAGTAATTCCTGTTAGGCTTGTGGAAAATCCATATTTTTATTTTGAGGATTTGTTTATAGTTATTTTCATGTTGTCTTCTGAATTTGTGTTTTGCCACCATAGTAATTTTTTATAATCCATTTTTTTTGTTGTTGTTGGCTTATTTTTTTGACTTTGAACTCTATGTTAAATTTTCAGAACTGCTTCTGAAGGTCTGAAAGTTTTTGGTGCCTTTAAGGGGGTATGATCTAGAGAGAAATGTGGTCATTACTTTCCTGGTCTATTCTCTGATTTTTACCTAGAATGGGTCTCTGTGTCCTTGTATAGGCCTTCTCTCTCTCGGAAATGATACCAGAGCTCCTATTTCCCTGTGCCCAACAAGAAGTAGTCTTCTCCACCCTGAAATTGTGATTGAAAACTACAAATAGACAGTGAAACAGGCTCCTGAGGCTACTGTCAGATCAGTCTCCATTTTACCCTTTCTAACCAGTTGTCCGATGCCTTTACCATTTTGGGGCCCAGAGCTCCAAAGCTGATGCTGTTGTAGTTGCCTCCAAGACCCACAACTGCTGCTGGTGTAATTGTTTCTCTGGCCTTTGTACATATTCTAACCTGATTTCACAGATCTTTCCTGCCAAACTTTCAAGTTGTCTTGGGCTGGAAAAATGTCCCACTTTGATCTTTTGTGGGCTCTGCTACCCCAGAATCTTGAGATATTAAAATCGTTTGGAGGGCAATGATGGGAGAGTTCAATTAGGTTGGTGTCTCTGTTTTGTCTTTTTGACTTTTCACAAATGCATTTTGATAACTGCATTTTAATACCATTTATTTTCTTTATAATTTGATTATTTTATTTTCCACTTTAAAAAATGTTATTCAGGAACGATGTCCATAGATTTCAATAAATTGGTAAAAGATTCATGATCAAAAAGATCTGTGGGGAAGGGGTGTTCTATCAAATGGAAGATTTTCAGACTCAGATCATAGAAAATTTTGTTTCTGGTCTAACCCTAGGGTGAGATTGAAAGTATCAACCACTAAGAAGAAATAGTATAATGCTAGGTGAAAAATTCATAATTAAACTGTGAATCTGAGATGTCACTTGTATCTTACAGTAGAGGGAGCTATCAGGAAAGAAATAGTATTCTCAGACTATTGCGGGGGCAACGAGGGATAGATAGCAAAGGAAATATTTATGATGGGTGGAGAGAATTAAATGTATTTTTAGATACTAGCAGACAAAGCCACCCAACTTGCCATTGCTAAGTAAAAGATCAATTTATAAGTTTGTGGGAACATGTGCCTGGACAGATTGAATTTATGACTTTAATCTAAAACTGAAAAAGGAAATACAGTAACAAGAAAGCCATGGGATAGTATACTCATTGTTCATTTCTTTTCTAATCATAGAAAAAATGCTATTCTCACTTAGTTTTGACAGAGCACCTGAAGTTGACTGGATCACCAGCCTCCCTGAATTCTAGGATGTTGGATTATTTGTTATTGAGTATAACATCCTATTATTGCTTCAATGATTTCACCAAAGCACATTCCATTAATTAATTTGTGTGTGTATTTTATAAATAAAGAGGAAAAGAGATTTTTCTTCAAATATCCTAGTGATGCATTCCTTCATGATATATGTTTTTTACTTCAAGGGTCCTGATAAAGGTGATGCCTTTAGTACTAAAACATATAAAACACCATCAATATTAATATATGTTTAAAACATCAGAATCTACATTTATTTTTAAAAGTCATTGAATCAGAAGAATGTTGGACTTCACTGAGATCAAAGTGCATGTGGGCTGTGACTCAATAGAAATATAAAAAAAAAAACACATTACTCACTCCTTTACCCTCCCTAAATGTGTAGCCATTATCCCATCCAGGTTTGTGCAGCTAGAGTACAGATTTTGTGATGGTAAAAACAAAACAAACAAAGAAAACCTCTGAGGATTGAAATTGACTTCAATTTTATTAGATCTAGCAATAATGTTACCAAGAAGTAAACAATAAATTTAAATAAACTTTAAAAAAGATAACACAAACATAGGTTGCATTAATAGGAGCATGATGTAGTTCAGGGCTTCTTAAACTTTTTCCATTTGCAAATCCTCTTTGAGAAATTTTGATGTGACACTGGATATAGAGGTACATAAAATAAGTATACAAATCAAACATTCATTAATAATATATCATAATTTTGCAATCCTCATATTTAGTTATATGACCCACAGTTTAAGAAGCTTTGGTTTAGTCTAAAATTAGAGTCATGATAGTTTTAACATGCTCTTCCCTGTTGATTCTTGAACTCACAAGAGTGACCCCAAACCTGGATATGTACATTCTGGATATATTTTTCTGTTAGAAGTAAAAAGACCAAATACAAAGGATACAGCCCAAAATCCCAGGCTTAGTCTTGCCTACACATGAGAGAACCTGAGATGATATGTGTCTATGGCTGAAAGAGAATAAGCCAACAGCTCTTTCTCCATGTCTCATAGATAATCACTAAGAAAGGTCTTAGCTCAATAAATAACCTAAAGGAAAGATTATACCCTCTCACTCCCTAGTAAATAACTGCCAAGCCATCAGTTCTTTTTGCTCAATGCCCCAAAATGATATTTTTTATCATGTCAGTGCACTGTGCCCTTTCAATATTAAATGCATAAATGGTTGGCCAGAAATAAGGTCAGTTTTGTATATAACTTCATTAATCCATGCTATAAAAATATTGAATAATTTATAGCAATTAGCTCATAGGATGATAGGATGGAGCATGAGAGTTAGACAACTGAAGTGGGGAAAGGAATGAGGAAAAAAAACCTAAAAACAAGCATTGTGCTCTGGAGTTAGAAAATAATGAGCATTATTTGACATTATTTAAGAATGGAAATAATTTAGTATATCTCTTCTTTATGAAAACATTCTGCCTCTTTTTAATTACTGTTTCCTTGGTTTGATGTTCATTAACCTTGATCTAAATAATTCTATAAAAAATTTTGCCAGCAGTCAAAGTCAGACTCATTGACATTTAATTTGAAGATTTCACTTTTTTCCCCTTTTTTTGAAAATCTCAATAGCATTTTCCTTTCTTTAATCCTGTGTTACTTCTTAGCTTAATCACAATCTTTCCAAGATCACTGACTGGATACTAGTTCTAACATCTGTCAGCTCTTCCTATATCCTGGGACATAATTCCTGTGGATCATATGACTTCTGTTAACCAAGAGAATTTAGGTGTTCAGACTTTCCCCCTATTTTCTGTGGTTTTTAACTTGGTAATTGTTTGGTCCTTTTCATTTCAATGATCACTCTCCCTTGACCAGGAAAACAGAAGCAAAATAAATGTTCAATACCTCTGCTTTCTCTCGTTCATCAATTATAATCATCTTATGTACTCTGGAGAGTTGCCAATCCATTCTTTGTGCCTCCTGTTTCCCCACAAATGACTACAAAACCACATAACACTCCATATTCTCTCTGCATGTCTTTGCATTTCCTCTCCTCCATATGTGGATGCTTTTTCTCTTCACCTCTTCCTCTAGATTTCCCTGGATGACTTCAACACTGCACTCACATTCCATCTTCACAAGAAAGTTTTTTTGGTCCTTTTAAATCCTCCTGCCTTCTCTTATGAGATAATGTTTCAACTGCTTTGCATGTATTTTATATGTATCTGGTTATTTACATGTCATTTCCCTCTTTAGAATATGAGCTCACTTAAAGCACAGACAAGTTTTATTTTTGTAAACTCAAAAAGATTTCCCATAGGAAATAACAGTGGCTAGCACATAGTAAAAACTTAGCATATGGTTGTTTGCTGAATAAATATGAAATTGAAGATTTGTTATATCATAACTTTTATTAATACCAAATAGTTGTGGTGTTTTCAGATTTCATATAATTTATTATAAAGAGAGCTGTCTGGAAAAAATAAGCAAGAACTGCCTGAGGGTAGTGATTTTTCAATACAAGAGATATTCAAATCAAGGTGGAATAACCACTTGACAGGGATTGTATAGATATGATTCAAGCATCAGTCAGGATACTAGAATAAATGATTGCTGAAGTCTATTTTTTTTCTTTTTTTTGTCTACAAGTCTATGAAAACCTATCTCTGTTTAACCTTAATTATTCTCAGTAATATAAATAAAAGAACTTTGATATGCTTTTTATAATAATTCTTTTAAAAATTTACTCAGTAAAAGAAAATTTCTTTAATAATTGAATTGCCACAGAGCATTCAGGACAAGTGCCTTATTAGTGTACAAGTAACATAATATTGATTTTGTTTACTTAGTGGTTTTCTAGAGTATTCAGATTTTTTAATATTTTGCCAAGAAGAGTTTTATTAGTAGTGACACTGATACACCAAAGGAGGACAATTAGAATAGTAAAGAGTCCCTGGGGTCTATATCCTATGCCATAAATGAATTGGCTAATAGTATTAGGGTTGAATAGCCTTGAGAAGAGAAGGTTCAGGGAGGACATGATAATGATATTTAAGTAGTTTAGACCACATGATAAGAAAGGGATTGTATTTTTTTTTTTGGTTCTAGAAAACAAAATCAATAAAAATTACAAAGAGGCACATTTAAACTTGACAGAAGGAAAAGCATCTTATCAAATATCAAGAAAGGGCTGTTATTAGAAGCATTGCTGTCCCTGATAGGTGACCTTGAAGAAAGGGCTGAATGACAACTTGGGTGCATTTCAGTGGGGATTCTTTTTTAAGTATAAACTGGCCAGATTAAATGGAAGTGATGTTTCTTAAAATTCTTAAATTCTGTGATTTAGCATAAATCCATTCCTCTCTTTTTTACTTGTTTCTTTTCCTTCCTTTTTTTTCTTTTAAATAATCAGTTTCATAGAAAGAACCATATCATAATATACATGCCCATCTATGTTGATTCAAAAATGGCATCAAGTAACTCATCCATGAAGAGTTAATTTGGTAAACCTTATTCCTTGGGGTTGTGCTGAGATTTACTGGGGCCTCACAGATGGAAGATATGCTTGCTTCTATCACACCAAACATGGCATAGATAGATCTGGACTTATTTGTGAACTGGTTGGAAGCAACAATCTTGAGAGGATGCTTTGACCGAATCATGTTTTGGCAAGGGGGGTACAATGCATCTGATGGAACCCTGCCCTAGTGATTAGGCCTATTAAAGTGTTCTTGGAGCATATGGTCACAGTGGAGGGGAAATTAGCCTCATGCTACACATTTATTTCTGGTTGTGTATTTTTGGACACACCTCATTAGTGCCCCCTCCTTTCCAATATATCTCTTCTAAATGACTTGCGTTGTATGTTATTTTAATACTGCATTATTTAGTGCCCTCCAATGGTTTCCTAGCTAGACTTGGCTGCTTGCCTTTTTCCCTTCCATCCCACTTCACCTCCAAATTACAAATATTCCTGATAAACAGGGATCCATCGGCTTCTTCCAATGGATTCCACAGCGTTTGGTTTCGTGAATGTTGTTTTTCCCTAAAAGTGGGCAGATTGGATGCTTATGAAAAACATTTATTATCTCCTACCTCCCAACCTTCATCTCAGTCAAAAGCTTGAATTGAGAAGGTGAAGAAGGTAAAGTACGGTAGCAAGGGGGGAAAGAATGGGAACAACTCTCATGAATTCATATTCAATAAGCTGAGAGAAAGTCATTGGCTAAGAGGAGTCCTTATGCCAATTACCCATCACCCAGAGGTGATGTGTCACCTCTGTCACTTAGTACCTCATTTAACTTTGGGAAAGTAACTTAACATCCTCTGGACGGCTTATATAACTTATAAGTTTATTTCCAAATAAGAATCTATGTTTCTATCATACTCTAAAATAGAAGAAATGATAATGTGTTTTGCTATTTTGGGATCACTTTGGCCAAAAGAATTGACAGCAATGAATAACTTTATATTTACACAGATTTTTTTATTAAAGCTTTTTATTTGCAAAACATTTTCATGGGTAATTTTTCAACATTAACCCTTACAAAGGTTTCTGTTACAAAATTTTCCCTCCTACCCCCTACCCCTCCTCTAGATGGCAGGTAGTCCAATACATGTTAAAATACTTGACAAATTGAATATGTATATAGATATTTATACAGTTATCTTGCTGTACAAGAAAAATCAGATCTATAAGAAAAAGAAATCTGAGAAAGGAAACATAATGCAAGCAAACATCAATCGAGAGCATGAAAATGTTATGTTGTGGTCCACATTTCACATCCCTCTCTCTGGGTGTATATGGCTTTCTTCACTTAACAACTGGAACTGGTTTGAAACATCTCATTGTTGAAGAGAGCCATGTCCATCAGAAATGATCATCATGTAATATTGTTGTTACTGTGTATAATGATCTCCTGTTTCTGCTCGTTTCACTCAGCATCAGTCCATGCAAGTCTCTCCAGGCCTCTCTGAAATCATCCTGCTGGTCGTTTCTCACAGAACAATAATATTCCATAACATTCATATACCATAATTTATTCAGCCACTCTCCAATTGATGGGCATCCATTCAGTTTCCAGTTTCTAGCCACTACAAAAAGGGCTGCCACAAACATTTTTGCACATTATGCAGAATTTTTTTCATAATAGTTCTGTGAGATATTGACAGCATAAATATTATTATATGCATTATATAAATGAGTCCACAGGGACACTTTACATAGGTAAAGTGTTGACTATGTGTCAGAAAGTATTTTATGAGCTAGCATATAAAAAAAGGGAAAATAAAAATAAAAACATCATTCTCTGCCCTTAACAACTTATATGATAGTATTCAACATATAAAAAAAAAGCAAATTGAAAATGAAGGAAAGGAAAGATCTAGAGGAATGGTTTCAAAGTCTAGGAGGTAATAAGCAAAACCAGGAGGAGAATGAGGATTGAATGGAATGGACCCCTCCCCAAAATAGAAACCTGATGAAAAATTCAACAATGAGTAAAATTGACTGACTTGGTGGAATGATGTTGCAGTGTGAGAAGTAGGGAAGACATATATTCCAGACTGAAAAAAGCCCAAGTACTTATGAAAATTCTATAAAAAGATTAGAGCTGAAACATTAGGGAGGAGTCCAGAAAATTAGAAGTAAATCTTTTAAATGTTAGGAAGGCTATTGTATATGATATGTTGGAGAAAATTCAAAAATCATGAAATCTTGGAGTTGTAAGGGACATGACAAAACATCTAATCCAGTCATTTAAGTCACACATTTCCTTATGATATTTTCCCCTTGAATTATAGATAGAAAATATAAGAAAGACACATGAGGAACTGAAAAGTAACATAAGCACTCATAGGTCACAAATCAGTCCATCTGCTGTCATACAAACAATTGGTTCTTCAGCCTTTGGACGCATGCATTTCTGCATGAGGATGGTACAGGCACACAGTGGGTTGGATGCCCTGATCAGGTCAGCAAAGCTCTAGCTCTCTGTTGCTCAGTATTTACTCACAGTAAATTCCACTGCACTATTTAGCTATCCAAAGGATAGAATATAATATAACAAAGCTAATATAACACACTTTATGAAAAATGGTATATATTTTAAATATACAGTATATTAAAGTATAGTGTAATATTCTATCAGGAATATCTTACAAAGTTAATTTTCCCCCTAATGTTTTGCTTTGTATAGAGAAACAGGACTAGGACCATTGGTTGGACATTGTGCAGATGTCATTTTAGACTTAAGGTTATCTTTTATATATATTTATATATATATATGTATATATATATGTATATATATATATATATGGATGTCCAAAAGCAGAATAAACATCTTTAGGTCATAAAATACCACTTTCAATCAGTTCTTTTCAAGAGGAGACTAGATAACCTTGTTTCAAGAATGTTATGGAAAAGATTCTTTCTTTGTTAATCTCTATAAGCCCTTCTACCTGTGGAGTTACATGGTTCTGTTCTTAAGCTTTTAAGTATTCTATAGTGACAAGCATAATATTGGACACTGTAAACTGAATTAAATATTTATCCCAGTAATTTGGGAATTATTGCCAATGGTGGTTCAGCACTTGAAGATTCCTTCTACATATCCTGAGACAGAATTTAGATCTCAGAATTGAGGGTTCATTGATCAGTTTAAACCACCATTACATTTTTGTAATTTTTTTTCCAGAGAATACAGTAGTCATGTAGGATAACTGCTGATTTACCATTGGGGATGGATCAGTTGATCTCTAGGACAAGCTATTTCTTATATCTCTGTCATCTTCAGAATAATGTAAGGTGTTCAAAAATAACAATAATGATTTAGACAGCACTCCAGAGCTGCATGTGAGTTCTCACAAAAAAGGTTTGTTCAATACTGAGATGAAAGAACTGAGTTGTATTACAACAAGGATGATTTTTTTCTTCTTTTTTTTGCTGAGGCAATTGGGGTTAAATGACTTTCCCAGGGTCACACAGCTAGAAAATGTTAAGTGTCTGAGATCAAATTTGAACTCAGGTCCTCATAACTTCAGGGCTGGTGCTCTATCCACTGCATCACCTAGCTACCCCAGATTTTTTTTTATTATGAGCAGCAGTACAATATGTCCCAGAGACATCCCTAGATCTGATTTCAAAATACTTTTATGGTACTCACCAATCTCAACAATCATATGTGAACTTTTAGGTGTTACTAAGGATTTCTGAACAAAATTTCAATGGGAGAACATTGGTTAAGGCTATCATGAAGCAAAAGAATTTAAGGATTAGAAAGGATCTCAGTAATCATCTCGGACAACTTATACATGAAAGAGAAATGATCCATGGCATGCCCAAATTACAGTTGTCTTAGCCTCTGCTGGGAGACATTTGAGAAGGAGAATAGTACCCTCATTGTAGGCATCCCATTCCAAATTGTCCTAAGTCTGAATTAGATTTACTATTATCAAATCTTGTTTTCATCTAAGATTGCATCATCTCTAGGATTTATTTTATTTACAAACCCTATGCTACCAATTTATTTATCTGTATAGTGAGAATGAGAGTATCTGTAAAATGGGAAAGTGTGTGAAATTACAGTAAATAGATGTGTTATATATAAATACAGCTATTATTAATATTTTCACAATGTATATGTGGTTCATCAAGTCATAAAATAACATATCCTCAGATTTGGAAAAAATATCCCTAAACATTCATTCAATCAAGCAATAAACTTTTATTCAACACTTATTAGATGCCAAGTATTCATATAAGGACCAAAACAAACAAAAAAAATGAAGATGTTCTTTCCTTAAAAAAGCTTTCTTCAGAAATTAAGTTTAATTTTTACTCTAAACATGAATCATATGTAACATTTATAATACATTTTACTCTGAAATCTATTTGAATAACACAAGTTATAAAAAATTTGCTTCTTCTATCCAGCTCTGAATAAATCCATTTCATATTAGGAAATCTCTATTGGATATTTCTTCCCTATATTCAGCTAACATATATCCTGACTTGCTCCAGCCTTTGCTCTACAACTATCACTTATTAGTTCAAGACAATGATGCTATCCTATCTAAGTCTTCTCCAGGCAAAACATTTTTATTTCCTTCAACTGATCTGGATTTGCCTGTTGTAAAAATTATTAAATGTTCATTCATTAAGTGTCTATCAAAACTGGCTTTGCTTCCAAAAAATGTATGGATGAGTTGTAAAGATATAACAAATACATATACTAAGAAAATAAATATGAAATATTAATAATATTAAGTAAAATTATAGATGCATTGCAATTCATAATTATGCATTATAATAAATTACAAATGACAATAATGTTAATAATGTTAATCAAGTACTTATGTCATAGTGAAGACAACTGGGGAGAAAAAAAAAGCAGAAGTCAGTATCTCCTGGTATAATTAAGTAATGTTTTGTGGAAGAGGTATAATAGATGAATTCCAGTAATTTAGTCATGAAAACCTGAGTTCAAGTCTCCTCTCAGAAACATAGTTTTGGGACTCTGGGTAAATCATGTAACTGAGCCTCAATTGCTGTTGATTATCATCCTAGCTATTATATCTCAAAAGTTGTTTTCTATATGAGCTGACAAATTAAAAGCATATGGACCCTAATATTTTGATTTATGTGGTGGAGGCCAACAGAGTCTACTCTGGTACCCTATGACATGAAAAGATCCATTTAATTTAAGTTCATATCTAACATTCTTGATATGTTTTTTTTCCTGCTTCAAAGAATTAAAAGAGAAAAATACACTTTCCAGGAGACCCCTCCCCAAAATAAACAGTAAATTCAGAGATTCTATAGACTTAAATGATTTATCCCTTATTATGAAGGGAGGCCAATATCCAGAGAGTAACAAAAGGCCATGAAGCTTTGAAGCAGGAAAGTTCTGCAGTTGAAACCATGATAAGAGAACAAAGAAGAGCAAGTCAAAAAGATTATGGAAGCATTCCTCATTCCTTAGTTGGAAAAATGTAAACTTCATCTAGATGAAGTGATAGGAAAAACCAGAGAATCAAATTTTTCTAGGGGATTTCTTCAACTTTGTGGGAGTATGGCATAAGATGATCAAATATTCAGAAAGGAAGCAACCAATCTCAAGCTCTGTTAGGACACTCATAAGGAGCCATGAAGTCAGGAAGCTAGTAGTAGGAAAGGGATACAGATAATACTAATTCCAAGAGCAAGGATTCAATAAAAGACCATAAGGATCTTAGCATAGGCTGAACAGATTAACGCAGGTCTTTTTAATTCTATGTTTTTCTCTCTGTCTCTTTCTCTGTCTCTCTCTCTGTCTCTCTATCTCTCTGTCACTCTCGGTCTCTCTGTCTCTCTCTGTCTCTGTCTGTCTGTCTCTCTTTCACTCTCTGTCTCTGTCTGTCTCTGTCTCTGTCTGTCTCTCTTTCACTCTGTCTCTCTCTTTTTGTCTCTCTGTCTCTCTCTGTCTCTCTCTTTCTCTCTCTTTCTTTCCCTATGCATGTTTGTGTGTATATCCTGAATCCATTTAGAAGTCTGGGGAAGTCTATGTCTCCTGAGGCTTTAAAAAAATACAATTGAAAGATGAGATTATTTCTGTTAGTTGATAGTTAAAAAAAAGAAGTAACAATTTCTTCCTGATCCAGTTTCATAGCTTGTCCTGAAAGCCATGCACAGAAAAAGAAGATATTTAATCAATATTAGAATGATGAATTCCAACTATAGCATGATTACATCCAATTTTTGCTTAAAGACCCCCATATTGGAAAACTCCCTTTTATCCTTTACCTTTTAGCATGGCCAGATAATGAATTTCAGAAGGTAAGTCCATTGATAAAGAACTTGTTAATAGATCCTTGTTTCATTGGGTAACTTTTTTAAGTGGATTTATGTAATAGGCATTTATGAGGAGAAATAGTGGTACCATCAAAAGAACACTGCACAAAATTTTTGCTTATTTTCCACACTGCCATTTTGCCTTGGGACCTTTGTGCCTTTGAACAAACTATTCCACTTTGAATGCATGTTTTATACCTTTATATTTCTGCCCATTCTCTTCCACATAGGAATTTATTGAACTTTTTTTAGGAATTAGGGTAATCTGAGTTCAGATCAGATTTTAGACATGAGCTGAGTGACTCTTGGCAAGTCATTTTCATTTAAAACCTCTTTTTGCCTCAGTTGCATGAAATGTAAAATGTGATAGTAATAAAATGTGTTTCCCATGGTTGTTGTAAGGTTCTCAAATGAGGTATTTATAAAGCACTTGGTACAGTGCCTGATACATAAGCACTCAGTAAATGCTTCTTTCCTCCTTTTTTGTCCCTTTTCTTCTTATTTTGCCCCTCTCCCCAATGGAATCATCTACATTTTATGCTGTTTTTCAAGAAATATAAGGGGTGGCACATGCATCAACAAAATCCAGTTATATTTATTTCATCAGTTGAGTTTTGACTGTCACAAAGCATGAAATATCATTGAATCTCCTGAGCTAAATGGGTTACTGGGGTCTATTGCTCTGACTGATGCAATTAGAGATTTCTCTGCCAGGTACAGTACATGGCTAGTCATATTTTTTTTCATTATTTCAGTGGGATACAAGTGGATTTCAATCTTGGCAATGACTTTAACGGTTTAAATAATTGAATAGCACTTAGCAGGTTTGGGTTATTATTTCTCTGATATGCCATGTGTAAACATAGAGGCAAAAATCAAGTGAAATGGAATGGAAGATCATGAGTGGTCCTTTCCTCTTTAACAGAGTGTTTCTTCTGGAAAAATGTTTCTAGTTGTGAATATTATATCTTGTTATTCAGGTCATCATACCTCCTTTGGTTTAGATAGGATTTATAGTTCTGAAGTGGTTCATCTGTTTTGTGTTAGTTCTTAGAAGCAGTAGTTTTCTAACAGTTCTTGACTATTTCTTACTTTAGGGAAGTTCCAATCTATGTGTAAACTATGTCTCAGACACAGCCTTTGGGAATAAGGCTGACCAACAGCCTCCTATAGTATGGATCCATTGGGAGAGAAGATGATATTTGTTAAATTTGTTTTTTCTAATTTTCTGAAAAGCAGATATAAAATCTCTCAACTCATAAAACATATGGCTTCTCCAAACCTTACTTTGTTCATCTGGGAAATAAGGATAACATTATCTTAGTTTTCTTTTTCAATGTCATCAAAATCAAATTGAACCCAGGGGCCACGAGATCTTAAGATTTAGGAAACCAAATGTTAACTTTTTCTGTGTTTTATTGTACTTATTTTGTTAAATATTACCCAACAAAATTTTAATCTGGCTGGGCCAGACTTGGGAGTGTTAACGTCCTATGAGTTGATAGATTGCATGTTTAACAACTCTGTTCTACATCATATCATTGTGATATTCACATCTGTTTTCATGAATTCTTTCTTGATTCACTTACAATTCAAAGTGAAATAGTTTTTTCTTCCTTTTAACTTTCAAAGTTCCATGTTTACATTTTATAGAGACATATTCTATTTTAATGCTAATTATTCTAAAATCAGTCTATTAAAATGGGTACCAAATAAGCTTCTGAATTGAAAAACCCTGGATTTGAATCTTGCCTCAGATGTCTCTCTGGGCAAGTCAAATAAACAGTCAGGGCTTTAGACAATTCTTTAAGTCTATAAATTGCTGAGCAAATGTATACCTACTCCAGTGAAAGGACATTGATCACCAGTAATTCCAAATAGCAGTGAAATCATGTTGTCCAAAAAAAGAAATTATTGTAGTTATTTATTTAGAAGTGTTTTTAGAAGTTCATCAATGTAAATTTTTGAAACCATAAAAAAACTTCTATAACGTAAATCAACATAAGACATATATGGGATGATTAAACTCAGAGAGACAAAGAGGAAAGAAAGACAGTGAGAGAGAGAGAGACAGACTAGCAAATAGAAGTACCCAGAGATAGAGAGAGAAAGAGACAGAGAAACAGAGAGATGAATAGATGCATGAGATAGATTTAAAACAAATAGAAATGCTTTCAGAATAAAATAATAATAATATCAGTTTTCTAGTTCTTTAAAATTTGTAATTTTTTCAACTGGTCTCATTTTATCATTATAACATTCTTGGGATAAATATTCTATTATTGTGTATCCTATTAATTCTATTACTATATAAATCCAATTATTATTCACAGTTTTTAGAAGATGAGGAAATTGAGGTGATCCAATTTAAGTGACTTATCTAGGGCCACAGAACTAGTAAATTCCAGGATACCATGGATGTAAGAGTAAGAAGCTGACAATAAGTCTATAGCACTAGATTTGTTGGTCATAACTAAGAGTAGTCATCCTCTGGGTGAAGCATATGAAATACTTAAATTACTATAGTAAAATCCAAAAGTCCATAGGCAACCTCCAGAGAAGTTTTAAAAAATGTTTGAGTCTTGTGGATTTGTTAATATAAATGGAATTGTTTATGATGTCAATTCAAATCAAATCATTCTCCATGAAAAATTATAAAAGGCTGACCCTTAAGGCTCTAAGACTTACAGGCCAATCCAAATCATGCAAAGGAATGGTACCAAACCTCTAACATTTTGCTTCAGGTTGCAAAAATTTAGCAATGTATGCCTAGTTGCACGTGACCTGATAGTAAGAAGGCTGCTATCTTTTATAAACTAATAGATAATAAATCCTCATTTCTTCATGACAAAAAGAGGAATATCAAAATGTCCTTGAGAATTTAATAAAATGTATTTGAAGTGGAGCATTAGCGTATATGAAATAATTGCCTGTAATAAACCAGATATAAAATTCACTTAAAGACTTAAGAAAAATTATATAAAATGTGCTGTTCTAAATACTCCAATTCTTTAAGTAGAATTTTAAAAATACAAAATACAGAGATCTAGTAGAAAAAAATCAATACAAAGTAGAGTGCTCTTTGGAAACCTTTATATGCTATATAAATGTAAATTATTATCATTATCTCATTTTTCTCATCAAGTTCAATGGAAATGACCCCTAGTATAGTCATTCACAATCCTGCTATTATTATTCTTTTAAATTTAATACTCAAGAGATTATTCCATAGATAAAATAACTAGCTTTAGTAATTGAATAAAAAGAGTGAAATTTAATTTAATCTGCTGCAGACTTACCATAGAATAAAATATATTTCACCTTTATTTTTCTTTTCACTTTGGGAATTTTCTCTACAACACTATGAGTTACAAAATGTATGTCTGGGCCCAGTGCTAAAGAACCCCCAAGGACATGCATAAAATACATGCAGTTTTCACATAGAAGAATTTATTAGTAACATTTAATTCCTGAACTACTGTTACTTTGTACATAGTCATAACAACCTTTGTAATCTGATTAACCATTCTACAACAGCAGGTGAGATTATTTAGAAGTGAGGAGAGAAATTTTTGAAAACAGACACACTGATAGCAAAAAGTAACAATTAACATATATGATGCAAAATCCCTATGAAAAAGAGCTGAAAAAATCATGTTTTTATTCTAAGTTTTTCCTAAGGACATTTGGTTTGATGTCATACTGTATTTGGAAACTAAAATTTACATGTCTTTTACTGTGAGAGATCTATGAAATAACAACTATAAAATGCTTAGCATAGTACCTAGCACATAGTATGGATGTTATAAACATTAGTTATTATTTGCCTAAAATAGAGCATGTCATAAATGAGCCATAAATTTACCTACTTTCTTTCTAATTTCTTTACTAATTTCTTATTTTCCACTGGGGAGTTAGTTTACATAGCCAAGAGAAGAGTTTTGGATATCTTTAATTATAAGGAAGAGTTATTGTGAGCAGGAAAATGACTAAATATACTCTTCTTTGGAAAAAAAAAAGAGAAAATTAAAAGTTAAGCAAGTGCCAACCTGCCTATATTAGAAGCAATTAGCACATCAACAGAGTGTGGTGACACTTGCCAAGTTATTAACTGTGCTTTTGATTATGCTTTTGTTCTCAAGGTCAATTATTATTGCTTTTTAAGATGTGCTTTTTGTATTAGACACAAGTAGGATAGAACACAATCTCTTAATAATTTACCAAATTTTGATGCATTTTAATAACACAGAACTACTTGCATGTGCTTCCAAACATCCACCATTAATTTCACCTACAGCTGAGTTCTGAATAAAAGAAGAAATATGGTAAAGTGAAGCTGAAATTTATAATACCTGAATTGTAATCCTGCCTTCAGCACTTATTGGCTGTGTGTCTGTGGGTAAATCACAACCTCTCTAAGAAATTGTGACACTATAGAATAGTGGACAATAAGGCCCAAATTCAAAATTTGCCATACACATTTATTAGATGTCAGATTCTTCAGTTGTAAAATGGGTATAATACTTTCCAGAATTATGCCCCCATCCAATCAGCTAATATATATATATATATATATATGTATATATATATATATATATATATGTATGTATGTATGTATGTATATATAAAGAGTTTAGTGCAGTTCCTCGCACATAATATAACCTTATTAAATGCTTGTTTTCTTCTGCTTACCCTTCTGTTTCCTTATATGTAAAACTGGAATAATACCATCTATAACCCTTTTCTGAAACATTCATTGTGCTACTCAAAAAAAGACAATATAGGTAATATATTTTGAGAATTCTACAAAAATATATAAATCTAAACCATCATGATTAATTTCCTGTCTTGTTCTGCATTCTATGTTGCTATTCATGTGATCTAAGTTAAGATTACCTTTGAGGGAACTCCTGTTATATTGACTTCCCTCATTTTTTAATTTGTCCAAAAAAAAAAAATCAGCTGGATCTAAATTTTAATCTTGGAAGCCTAAGTCCAAATGTGATTGGTCATCTTTCCATTCTTCTGTCAAAATCATTTTCTACTCTTCTTTCCCCCCCACCATTCTCTCTTAGTTGTCATGAGTATGAATGGATAAATACACACCTATCTATTGATCTGTAAATATACTTACCTAAGATAGATATAAAATTAAAAGTCAAGTGTATACAAATTTACATGCACAAACATATATACACATATGTATATACAGATATATATATACATACATTGTAAGAATGTTTCTGAATATATATTCAAATGTTTGTGTGTATGTGTATACACATACACACATTAGGCTTAGATAATTTTTATGGTGAGACGTTCATAAAGAGTTTATATGTTCTATGGAGTGAAGCTGTCAGTCACAAGCACCACTAGAAAATTACTGCTCTTCCCATTAAGGCCTTGGCAACCTAGTGAGCAGCATCATTATTGGATTTTCAAAGCTTTTTTTATAAACTTGGGCAGTAACAAGAAGTGACTCATTTAATTTCTAAAGCAATTTTAGGGGGAAAAACCCTTTGACGATAGACATCATTTTGCTTCTGTGTTTGTGAAAGCAGTTTGTCAGTCAGTCAATAAATATTTATTAAATGTCTACTATGTGCCATGTACTGTGCTATGAGATTTAATTTCATTACCATGTACTTTAAATGAAAATGTTATTGAGGAAGAGGGAGAGATCTTATTCACAAATTTAAAGCTGGAAGTGATCTTAGCTCTCATCTAGTCCAATCTTTTCTTTACAGTAAAGGAAATGGGGCCTAGGAAAATTTAAGTGACTTATCCAGGATCACATTGTTAATTTAGGGATATCACTCCAGGTGCTCTGATTCCAAATCTAGAATTCTTTCTACTGATCTTTACCATATCATGTTCTTTTAATTATTTTAATCCTTTAGATATTTGGACAGAGCGATTACAACTTTCTCTTCAGACTAAAGGTTTCCAATTCTTCCAACAACAAAGCATGGTTTTAAATATTCTCACATTTCTGATTGCTCTCATCTGGACATGTTTCACTTTGTCAACCTCCACTTCTCCCAAAAAAAGTTACCGACTTAGGTGATTTTTTTTTAAAAGAAAACTTCTTAAGGAAATAAAAAGTTAATTTCACAGATTTCTACAGTTAGTCCACAGACATTAATGTGTATTAGGTTGCAGACACTGTGTGAAGTACTTGATTATAAAGGAAGGCAAGAGAATTTTCAAGGACTCAAAGTGAGATGGGGAAAGACAACATTCAAATTGTTATGTACAAATAAGTTATAAGCAGGATAAATTGGGAAAATAAAAGTTAACAAAAGGAAGGCCCTAGAGATAAGGTGCAATTTTTTCCTAGGGAGTAGAATTTCATCTGAAATTTGAACTTGAAAGAAGCCAAGGAATGCAAGAGAGAGTGAGAGAGAGAGACAGAGAGA
>JAJPUD010006314.1:53158-93980 GCA_023553655.1 Myrmecobius fasciatus
CAAGGTCAGGTGATAGATTGTCTTGTTTAAGGAACAATAAAGAGGTCTATCACTATATCAGAGAGAAAATTGTAGTATTAAGTTGTAAGATGATTGCAAAGTTGGGAGGAGGAAAGGGGAAGGTTACAAAGAGCTATCAAGGCCAAACAGAAGCTTTTATTTTTGATCCAGGAAGTAATAGGGAACCTGTAGATTTTATTTAATAGAAGGATGGTATAGTAACTCTGAGGTTTAGGAAGATCAGTTTTAAAACTGTCTAAACGATGGACGAGAGTGAGGAGAAGAATTTTTTTTATCCTTTCTTTCAAAACTATAAGTAATGCATAATTATTTATTTAAGGAGATTATTTAGGTGGAAGTATTAGAATAGAGACATCAAATTATCTGGACAATTGCCTCAATCCTAGAGTTTGCTGTGTTTTAAAAGATTAATCTTTCAAGTTATGTTGAACAAAGAACATTGAACTCGGTGTTCAAATACCTAATTTCAATTTTTGACATTAACACTATGTGACCTGGGTCCATTCACCTTTGTGAACCTCATTTTTTTCAATATTAAGATGAAAGTTGAGCTAAATAGTCATTTTTAAATGCAGACATTGCATGATTTTCCTGTTAAAAAGATCCAACCTAGAGTAAGAGAATTGCAATGTATATATAAGGACTTTGAAGGTGATATTTATGTTAAAAACAATTATACAATTTAGAACAAAAACACTTTTTTCAATTCTTATTAATGTTCTGTCCACTTTGACATTCTTTATTTCAATACTACAGTTATTTCTGAGTTAAGGGTTTCCAGAAAAGATTTTATAGCAATAATGTGCCATTGAGTGAATTTTAAAAGCCATTGGGAAATATGAAGGACACACTTTAAGTCTATAATAATTAAAATGATGACCATATTCTGCATTGTTACTGCAATTTATTTGACCAATCTTGATCACTGCTCAGTTGCTCATATATGCATTCATCTTCTTGCTACTTCAAAACCATTCATTAAATATATAAGGCATATAATATAATTTAGCCTGATTTAATGAATCCTGATCTACCACAGAGAATAAATCTTTTTTATGAATATGCTGACTTCTTCCAATTTCTTCATCGTACCTATATTACCTGGAGGCTAAATCTAAGAGTAGTGAAAAAAGAAAATGTAATAATATAGAGAATTATTTTGTATCTCTGACTCCCTGGTTAGCACCTGCATGTTCATGCATACGCACAGATACACATACACACAGAGAAGGGATATAGGCTAGTCATCTTATTACCTCATAATGATTTCTCAAGCTTGCGTTCTATTTCTTAGTCATTAGGAGAACTAAAATAGTTCTCATAATGATTGCCATTTATACCCCAAGTGGCAAATCCATGTTCTTTTTCTCAGTCCTCGTTCTTCCTTATATTTCTAGAGTATTTGCTAGTATTGATCATCTTTCTCCTCTTGGATAAATTTCTTTTTGTAATTCTCTCAGGGCAGCTAGGTGGCACAGTGGATAGAGCACCAGCCCTGAAGTCAGGAGGACCTGAGTTCAAATCTGGTCTCAGACACGTAACAGCTGTGTGACCCTGGGCAAGTCACTTAACCCAAATTGCTTCAGCAAAAAAAAAATAATAATAAAAAAGTAAAAAAAGTAATTCTCTCTGGTTTCTCTAATGTCTCTGGATTTTCATTATACTGTTCTCTTAGCTTCTACCTATCCCCCATATGTTGCCCTGATATCTATAAAATTATCATCCACCTATAATAATCCCTAACTCAATCCAAAGAGATCAATTGTTTATTTTTTTTTTTATGAAAGCTTTTTATTTGCATAACATATGTATGGGGAGTTCCTCAGCATTGATCTTTACAAAGCTTTCCAATACAAGTTTTACCCCCAGTCCCCTCCCTTCCCCTAGATGGCAGGAAGTCCACTACATGTTAATTATGCTAAAATACTTGACAAGTTGGGCAGGAAAAATCCTATCTACAAGAAAAAAAAGAAAATAAGAAAAAGGAAACACAATGCAAGCAAATATCAATAGAGAGCCTGAAAATGACACGTTGTGGTCCATATTTCATATCCATCTCTCTGGGTGTATATGGTTTTCTTCACTGAACAATTGGAACTGGTTTGAGACAATTCTTTGTTGCAGAGAGCCATGTCCATCAGAATTGATCATCATGTACTATTGTTGTTGCCGTGTATAATGATCTCCTGGTTCTGTTCATTTCACTCAGCATCAGTTGATGCAAGTCTCTCCAGGCCTCTCTGAAATGATTCTGTTGGTTGTTTCTTATAGAACAATAATATTCCATAACATTCATATACCATAATTTGTTCAGCCATTCCCCAATTGATGGGCATCCATTCAGTTTCCAGTTTCTAGCCACTACAAAAAGGGCTGCCACAAACAATCTTGCACATATGGGTCGCTTTCCCTCCTCTAAGATCTCTTTGGGATATAGGCCCAATAGAAACACTGCTGGGTCAAAGGGTATGCACAGTTTGACAACTTTTTGAGCATAGCTCCAAATTGCTCTCCAGAATGGTTGGATCCGTTCACAGTTCCACCAACAATGTGTTAGAGTCCCAGCTTTCCCACATCCCTTCCAACATTCATTGATATCTTTTCTTGTCATTTTAGCAAATCTGATAGATGTGTAGTGGTACCTCAGAGTTGTCTTAATTTGCATTTCTCTGATCAATAGTGATTTGGAGCAACTTTTCATATAACTACAAATAGTTTTAATTTTATCCTCTGAAAATTGTCTGTTCATATCCCTTGACCACTTATCTATTGAAGAGTGGCTTGAATTCTTATAAATATAAGTCAATTCTCTATATATTTTAGATATGCGGCCTTTATCAGAACCATTAAATGTAAAGATGATTTCCCAATTTGATGCTTCCCTCCTAATCTTGTCTGCATTAGTTTTATTTGTACAGAAACTTTTTAACTTAATATAATCAAAATTATCTATCTGGTGTTCAATTAGGAGTTCCAGATCTTCTTTGGACATAAATTTATTCCATCTCCACAGGTCTGAGAGGTAAACTATACTACATTCCTCTAATTTGCTTACAATATCACTCTTTATATCTAGATCATGAACCCATTTAGATCTTATCTTAGTATGAGGTGTTAGGTGTTAGTTCAAGCCCTAATTTCTTCCACACTAGCTTCCAATTTTCCCAGCAGTTTTTGCCAAATATTGAGTACTTATCCCAAAAGCTGGGGTCTTTGGGTTTATCAAACACTAAATTGGTAAAGTTATTACCTAGATTGTCCTGATATCCTATCCTATGTCACTGATCGACTACTCTGTTTCTCAGCCAGCACCAAACGGTTTTGATGACTGCTGCTTTGTAATATAGTTTTAGATCTGGTACAGCAAGGCCACCTTCATCTGCCTTTTTTTTCATTAATTCCCTTGAAATTCTTGACTTTTTGTTCTTCCAAATGAACTTTGCTACTATTTTTTCAAGATCTGTAAAATAATTTCTTGGGAGTTTGATTGGTATGGCACTAAATAAGTAGATTAGTTTGGGTAGTATCGTCATTTTTATTGTATTCGCTTGGGCTACCCATGAGCACTTAATGTTTTTCCAATTGATTAGGTCTGATTTTATTTGTGTGGAAAGTGTTTTGTAGTTTAGTTCATATAGTTTCTGACATTTTCTTGGCAGATAGATTCCCAAATATTTTATGCTATTATCTGTTATTTGGAATGGAATTTCTTTTTGTATCTCTTGCTGCTGAACTTTGTTGGTAATACATAAAAATGCTGATGATTTATGTGGATTAATTTTGAATCCTGCAACTTTACTAAAGTTGTGAATTGTTTCTAGTATTTTTTAGTTGCGTCTCTAGGATTCTCTAAGTATACCATCATGTCATTGCAAAGAGTGATAATTTGGTTTCTTCATTACCTACTCTAATTCCTTTTATTTCTTTTTCTTCTCTTATTGCCAAAGCTAACATTTCTAATACAATATTAAATAGTAATGGTGACAGTGGGCAGCCTTGTTTCACTCCAGATCTTATTGGGAATGGTTCTAGTTTGTCTCCATTACATATGATGCTTGCTGATGGTTTTAAGTAGATGCTACTAATCATTTTAAGGAAAAGCCCATTTATTCCTATACTCTCTAGTGTTTTTAATAGGAAAGGGTGTTGGATTTTATCAAATGCTTTTTCTGCATCTATTGAAAGAGATCAATTCTTAACTCCAGTAAGAGATTTTTATTGACCCCTCCTCAACATTATCAACCATGATGCCATTTTTGAATTCCTTTTTCTTTGTAAGTCCTTACTCCCATATCCCATCAATAAATTATTAATTCTACCTTACAAAATCTATCACTTCTAACATCTTTCATTTGATCTCTATTCATGTAGTCTCTATCAATTTTTATTCCTTTCTACAATCTCTCACCTGGATTTCTTCCATGTTTTCCTCCCCCACCTTGCCTTTCCCTTCTATAATACATTTTCTATACAGCTGGCCAAATTATATTCATACATAAAACAAAGATCTGACCATGATAAAATATTAAATGACTCTTTATTGTCCTAAGGACAAAAGTTAAACTTTCTAATGTTTTATTTAAAACTCTCTATCTCTCTAGTCTCTTTACTTATTAGTTGCCTTCTCTGTCTGTGTATTTCAGTAGGGCTGATCTGGGCTCTTTCCTACATTGTGACAGTCATCTCCTACTTTAAGAAATGTGGTTCTTCATGATTTCCCCAAATAGATTGTGAATCTCTCAAGAGTAGGGACTACTTTTCCCATTCTTTGAATCCAGACACTTAGTACAATGCTTGACAAACAATGGGAACTTAAATCATACTTACTAAGTTGCTAGAGTCTATTCTTTTATAATTTCCAATTTTTTTCACAGGACACCTCAGTTGACTTTTTTTTTTGGTAACAATTCAACATTACATATTAAGTACTCTCTATCCCTGATGGGGTGTCTCTCCTAATGTTTTTAAGCACTGGCAGAGAAACTCAAATCACATCCTGGGATGCGTCTTTTTGCAGGAGGTTTTTTTTTTTATTTTCAAAACATATGCAAGGACAATTTTTCAGCATTTTCCACTGAAAAACCTTGTGTTCCAATTTCCCAGCCATTCTTTCCACCCCCTTCCTCTTGCTGGCAAGTAATCCAAATATATACTAAATATAGTAAAATAAATATAAATAAAACATAGGCATACATATTTATACAACTATGTTGCTGCACAAAAACAACTGATAATAAAGGAAGAAAGATGAGAAAGAAAATACAATTCAAGCAAACAACAAGAAAAGAAGTGAAAATGTTATGCTGTGGTTCACACTAAGTTCCTATAGTCCTCTTTCTAGGTGTAGATGGCTCTCATCATGAAAAGATCATTGGAACCATTCTGAATGATGTCACTGAAAAGAGCCGCATCCATAAGAAATGATCATCATATAATCTTCTTGTTGTCATGTACCTCCTCATTATCCTCCTTTCACTTAGTACCAGTTCATGCAAGTCTCTCCAGGCCTCTCTGAAAGTATCCTGCTGGTCATTTCTCACAGAACAATAATATTCCATAATATTCATATGCCATAATTTATTCAGCCATTCTCCAATTGAGGGGCATTCATTCAGTTTCCAGTTTCTAGCCACTACAAAAAGGGCTGCCACAAATATTCAGGTATGTATAGTTTGATAACTTTTTGAGCATAGTTCTAAATTGCTCTCCTGAATGGTTGGATCCGTTCATAGTTCCACCAACAATGTATCAGTGTCCCAGCTTTCCCACATTCTCTCCAACATTCGTCATTATCTTTTCCTATCATCTTAGCCAATTTGACAGGTGTGTAGTGGTACTTCAGAGTTGTCTTAATTTGCATTTTTCTGATCAATAGTGATTTGGAGCACCTTTGCATATGACTATACATAGTTTTCATTTCTTCATCTGAAACTTGTCTGTTCATACCCTTTGGCCATTTATCAATTGGACAATGACATGAATTCTTATAAATTTGAGTCAATTCTCTATATATTTTAGAAATGAATTCTTTATCATAGCCCTTAAATGAAAAGCTGTTTTCCCAATTTATTGCTTCCCTTCTAATCGTGTCTGTATTAGTCTTGTTTGTACAAAACCTTTTTTAACTTAATATAGTCAAAATTATCTATTTTGTGATCATTAATGTTCTCTAATTCTTCTTTGGTCACAAATTCCTGCCTTCTCCACAGTTCTGAGAAGCAAACTATCCTATATTCTTCTAATCTGTTTATAATATCACTCTCTATGTCTATATCATGAACCCATTTTGACCTTATCTTGGTATATGATGTTAGATGTGCATCAATACCTAGTTTCTGCCATAGCAGTTTCCAATATTCCCAGCAATTTTTGTCAATTTGTTTTTAATCCCAAAAGCTGGGGTCTTTGGATTTGTTAAATACTAGATTGCTATAGTTATTGACTATTTTGTCATATGAACCTAACCTATTACACTGATTGGCTATTCTATTTCTTATCCCGTACCAAATGCTTTTGATGTCTGATGCTTTATAATATAGTTTTAGGTCTGGCATAGCTAGGCCTATTGGCATTTTTTTCATTAACTTTCTTGAAATTCTTGACCTTTTGTTCTTCCAGATGAATTTTGTTATTATGTAAAATAATTTCTTGGGAGTTTGATTGGTATGGCACTAAATAAGTAGATTAATTTAGGTAATATTGTCATTTTTATCATATTTCCTCAGCCTACACGTGAGCATTTGGTATTTTTCCATCTTAGATATAACTTTATTTGGGTGGGACGTATTTCACAGTTATGGTCCTGATTTTGCCTTGTCAGATAGACTCTGAAATATTTTATATTATTGACAGTAATTTCTCTTTGGATCTCTTGCTCCTGGATATATATATATATATGTATATATATATATATATGTATGTATACATACATATATATATATAATATAAAATGCTGATGATTTCTGTGGCTTTATTTTGTATTCTGAAACTTTTGTGAGGTTGTGTATTGTTTCCATTAGTTTTTTAGTTGATTTCTTATTGTTCACTAAGTATATCATTGTATCATTTGCAAAATAATTTGGTTTCCTCATTAATATGTTATAATTCCTTTCATTTTTTTTCCTCTTCTATCCAAAGATGACATTTCTAATAAAATATTGAGTAGTAATGGTGATAATGGATAACCTTGTTTCACCCCTGATCTTATTGGGAATGGTTCTAATTTGCCCCCATTACATATGCTATTGATGATGGTTTTAGATAAATGCTACTAATCATTTTAATGAGAAGTCAATTTATTCCTATATTCTCTAGTGTTTTTTTAATAAGAATGGGTGTTAAATTTTATCAAATGCTCTTTCTGCATCTATTAGGATAATCATATGATTTTTGCAAGTTTGGTTATTGATATAGTCAATTATGCTACGTTTTCCTAGTATTGAACCAGCCCTGCATCCCTGATATAAATCCTACTTGCACATAGTGCATTGTTCTTGGGATGACATTCTGCAATCTCTTTGCTAATATTTTATTTAAGATTTTTGCATTGATATTCATTAGGGAAATTGGTCTATAAATTTATTTCTCTATTTTCACCCTACCTGATTGAGATATCAGCACCATATCTGTGTCATAAAAGGAATTTGGTATGACTCCTTCTTTCCCTAATTTTTCCAAATAGTTTGCATAGTATTAAAATTAGAATTCAAATGTAAATCCATCTGGCCCTGGAGATTTTTTCTTGAGAAATTGATTAAAGGCTTGTTCTATTTCTTTTTCTAAAATGAGACTAAATAATTTATTTCCTCTTCTGTTTATCTGGGCAATCTATATTTTTGTAGGTATTCCTCTATTTCACTCACATTATCAAATTTATTGACATACAAGTGGGCAAAATAACTCCTAATTATTGCTCTAATTTCCTCTTCATTGGTGGAAAATCTCTTTTTTGTTTTTGAGACTAACAATTTGATTTTCTTCTTTCACTTTTCTAATCAAATAAACTAAAGATTTATCTATTTTGTTAATTTTTTCATAAAACCAACTCTTAGTTTAATTTGTTAATTCAATAGTTTTCTTGCTTTCAATTTTATTCATCTTTTTTTATTTTCAGAATTTTAAATTTAGTATTTATTTGGGGGGTTTTAATTTGTTATTTTTTAAAATTTTTTTAGTTACAAGTTTAATTCATTGATATTCTCTTTCTCTATTTTATGCAAATAAGCATCTAAAAACATAAAATTTTCCCTAAAAACCACTTGGACTGCACCTTACAAATTTTGTTATGTGGTCTCATTATTTTCATGCCCTTTGATGAAATTATTAATTGTGTCTATAATTTGTTGTTTGATCCATTCATTCTTTAGGATTAGATTATTTAGTTTACAATTAATTTTTGATCTATTTTCCCCTAGCCTTTTATTGCTTGTAATTTTTATTGCATCATAATCTGAAAAAATGCATTTACTATTTCTGCCTTTCTGCATTTGATTTTGAAGTCTTTATGCCTTAAAATATGGTCAATTTTTGTATAGGTTCCATAAACTGCCAAGAAAAATGCATAATCCTTTCTGTCCCCATTCAATTTTTGCTAAAAATCTATTATACCTAACTTTTCTAAAATTCTATTTATCTCATTAACTTCTTTCTTATTTATTTTGTAGTTCAATTTATCCAGTTCTTAGAGAGCAATGTTGAGATCCCCCATTGTTATAGTTTTGTTGTCTATTTCTTCTTATAGCTCTTTTAATTTCTCCTCTAGAAATTTGGATGCTCTACTACTTGATACATATATGTTTAGTAATGATATTACTACATTATCTATGATACCCTATAAGAAGATAGTTTTCTTCCTTATCAAGATACAGTTTTAAAAGTTTCCTTCCTTATCTCTTTTAATAAGATCTATTTTTTCTTTTGCTTGACTGAGATCAGAATTGCTACCCCTGCTTTTTTTTTCTTTACTTCACCTGAAGCATAACAGAATCTGCTTCAGCCTCTTACCTTTACTCTAAGTGTATCACTCTGCTCTAAATGTTTTTCTTGTAAACAGCAAGATTCTGGTTTTCAATCCAGTCTGCTATCTGCTTCCATTTTTTTGGGAGAGTTCATACCATTCACATTCACAGTTAAAATGACTAATTCCGTATTTCCTGCCATATTGTTTACCCCAAGTTATGTTTTTCTCTTTCCTTTCCCCCTTTCTCTACTCCCTAGTATTTTGCTTTTGGCCACCATCTCTCTCAAACAGCCCTCCCTTTTTACAACCCCTCTCCTTTTCTTATTTCTTTCCCATACTCCTTCTATTTTCCCTTCTATTAGCTTCCCCCTTTCCTTTCCCTTTTTCTCTCCCACTTCCCTATAAGGTGAGGCAAGTTTTCTGTGAAACCAAGTATGTTTAATATTCTCTCTTTGAGCCAAATTTGATGATGGTAACATTCACACAATGTTCATCCCCTTCCCTTCTTTCCCTCAGTTACAATAGGTCTTCTTTCCTCTTCATGTGATGTAATTTCCTCCATTTTACCTCTATTTTCCTCTTTTCCCAGTACAATCCCCTTTCTACCTCTAGTTTCAAATTATACCTCCACTTCCTTTGTACACCCATACCAGAGTTTTTGTTCGATTGATTCCTGATGTCTCATTTCCAATTTTTAGTGAATTATTTTCTTCAGTTACTTTTTTTTAGCTCTTTTTGTATTTGGCCAATTGAATTTTTAAATGACTTGTTTTGCTCTATGGATATTTTTTCCATTTCACAAATTCTGTTTTTCAAGAAGTTGTTTTCTTTTTTCATTTGGTCAAATGAATTTTTAAGGAGTTATATGTTTTTATTTTTCCACTTCACTAAATCTATTTTGTAAGGAGTTTTCTTCAAATAATTTTTGTATTTCCTTTTCCAAATCCTCTTGAAAAGTTCTCATTTCCTTTCCTCATTTTTCTTTCAACTCTTTTGAAATCCTGTTTGAATTTTTTCAAGACAGTCTTATGGGATGGGGAACAATTCATATCACCCTTCGGGGCTTCATCTGGAGATGATCTGCTTTTAGTGCTTTCAGGGCTTGAAACCTGTTTTCTTTCAACATAAAAACTATCTATTTTTTGCTTTTTTTGCTCATTTTAAGAGGTTGAGATCTGCTTTTAGGGCAAAGGGGAGTTTGTCCAAGCTTCCTCGACAGGTGACAGTGGCTACACTGGGTCAGTGCTAACTAATTTCCAGTGCTGTGTAGGTTTGGCCAGGTCCCTATATTCTGGGGTTTAGGAGCTCACTATTTACGAGCTCACTATTTACCTTTTGTATTTGTTTTGGGCCTTAGAACTAATCTGCTGATCTCCCAGCTTGCAACTAGGACAGAGTAGCCAACACTGCTGTAGGTTCCTCCGGGTGCATTCCCAGGCACATGGAGCCCACACTGCCCTTGTTCTCTGCACTGCCTGTGCTCAACCCCCCTCCCTCTGTGTCTGATTGACACACACCTATTCTGAAGATCTTACAAATTATCTTCTCCTGGAAATTTATTACACTCCAAATATTTATGGTTTCTGTCACTCCAAAAAAAAATCAGGGCAGAGACTTAAATTGCTGTTACTTTGATGTTTATGGGAAAAGCTCAGAAAAAGACATGTCTCCTCTCCGCCATCTTCACTCCGCCCTTTGATACTTCTTACATAAAGATTTTTTTTAGATTCCTGTTTCCACCAGTTTTTAATGATTTATCCCTTTTCAAATTGCTTTTATTTACTTAAATAGATATGTACACAATTACTATGCCTACATTCAAATGATGGATCCATCTATTACTGTGGATCTTTGAGTTTGGTCTTTGGTAACATAATACGTTGCCTATACATGTTTATCAGTGTTTAACAAATGTTTTAAATTAATGATTAAATTGAGTTGTCATTTTTACTAGATAATTCTCAGTCATTGTTAGGCTGATTTAACTTTGTTTTTAAATCACTTTATATATTGAAATTTTGTAATAATTTACAAATAGTAATTATCTACTGTAGGACAGGACCATTCTGACAGTGATACATCTGCAAGTAAGTTCCTACTTTCAGTCCTTGACATGATAAGACCAGAGTTAGGATTGGCCATTCATTTACTTTATGTTTTATGAAAACATAAAACATATGTGTAGAAAAGCTATCTATTAAGGGTAAATCGTTTAATGAAATCGCTCATACAATTCTGACCAAGACTCATGAGTGTAGTATTTTTTCTAATGGAAAATCATTCATTCCTTTGGCATAAATTCATTAATCATATTAAATTCTTTTTTTCAAAAAAAAATTTGGTGTTCTACAATATGTAATTTTTTGGTTAGTCATCACATTCCTGTTTCAACCAAATAAGGTTGTATGACTGAGAGATGCATTGCTTATGTTTTCCATTCACTAATAAGCTTAAATATGATTGCTAGCCATTGAGCAACAAGATGGATTTTAGCTTCATACATATAAAAATAAATGACTTCTCAGGGACGTCCTTGTATTCCTTCCTTTAACTCTACTGGTACTATCCTTTCAAGACCATTTTAGGGACAAACTTTTATTGTATTTTGCTATTTATTCTTTAACATTTTGTTGAGAGTACAAGATCATAGATTTATGACTATAAGATTCTTAGAAGCCATTAAGTCTAGTTCCCTTATTTTATGAAGAGAATTTTAAGACCAGAAGTTTTGAGTTACTTAAGGTCACTTGAATAAGTGACTGTGATTTAAACCTAGCTCATTTAATTCAAAATCCCATAACTCTTTACACTATATCACATTATTTTACCTAAAAGGGGTAGAAGTAGGGAGTGAATGGTACATCTTTATGTAATAGATAATTCCAGTATAAATTTAAAAAAAAGAAGTTTACCCTTTGTTGTAAGCAATATGACTTCTATCATAAAGTCATAAAACAGCAGGTTTGAGAAGAGATCACAGGGGTTTTCTTTTTTTGAATTAATTATTTAATACACATTGCTTTATGAATCATGTTGGGAGAGAAAAATAAGAACAAAAGGGAAAAACATAGGAGAGGCGAAAAAAAGAAGTGAAACAGCATGTATTTATTTACATTCAGTTTCCTAAGTTCTTTTTCTGGGTAAAGATGGCATTTTCTGTCCATTCTATTGGGATTTCTTTGGATCACTGAACCACTGAGAAGAACTAAGTTTCATAGTTGATCATCACACATTCTTGCTATTATTGTGTACAGTGTATTACTGAATCTGCTTGTTTTCTTCAGCATTAGATTGTATAAATCATTCCAGGTATTTCTAAAATCAGCTTGTTCATCATTTTCATAGAACAGTAATATTCCATTGCCTTCATTTGCCACAGCTTATCCAACCATTCCCCAATTGATGGGCATCTACTCATTCTCCAATTCTTTGTTACCACAAAAAGAGCTGTTACAGACATTTTTGCACATGTGGGGCCTTTTCTCTCCTTTACGATTTCCTTGGTATACAGACCTAGTAGTAGCATTTCTGGGTCAAAAGGTATGCACAGTTTTATAGCCCTTTGGTCATTGTCCATATTGCTCTCCAGAAAGGTTGGATCTTTTCACAACTACATCAACAATGCATTAGTGTTCCAGTTTTCCCATATCCCCTCCAGCATTTATTATTATCTTTTCCTGTCATCTTATTCTATGTGAGAGGTGTAATATGGTCCCACAGAATTGTTTAAATTATCATTTCTCTAATCAATAGTGATTTAGAGTATTTTTTCACATGACTATAGATGGCAATATTTTGATCATCTGAAAATTGTTATCTTTTGAATATTCATCAATTGATAAATGACTTGTGTTTTAAATGTGACAAAATTCTTTATATATTTTAGAAATGAGGCCTTCATCAGAAACACTGGCTATAAAGATTTGTTCCCAGCTTCATACTTCCCTTTTAATCTTGTTTCTGTTGGTTTTGTTTGTGCAAAAAGTATTTTATTTAATGTAATCAAAGTTGTCCATTTTGCTTTTCATAATACTCTCTAGTTCTTCTTTGGTCATAAATTCCTTCCTTCTCTAAAGATCTGATAAATAAATTATTCATTGTTCTCCTAATTTGTTTATGGTATCATTCTTTATGCCCAAATCATATACCCATTTTGACTTTATTTTGGTATGGGGTATGAAATGTAGTCTGTCCTGAGTTTCCAACATATTATTTTCCAGTTTTACCAGTAACTTTTGTCAAATAATGAGGTTTCATTCCAGAAACTGGAGTTTGGGGATTTATCAAATACTATATTACTATTGGCCTTGATTAATGGGCAGTACTCATCTAATCTATTTCATTTATTCACCACTCTATTTCTTAGCCAGTACCAAATGATTCTGCAGCGGTTTTCTAGTACAATCTCTACCTACAAACTGCCTTCCACTTCCCTTTACATCATCATCAAGTTCCTTCTTTAATATCTCTTGTAACTGGGAGATTACTCCTATTTGTAGTTAATTTTATTGCTAGTCAGATGAAATTTTTAGGAAATTTATCTTTTTATTAAGTTTAAATCTGATGCCCAGTACATTAATTTGATATCTATTAGGTAATGTCTAATTGTAAAGTACCAAACAAATTTGATTTCAGTCATATTCAATAGTGTCTGATTTGTCATAAATCCCTTTGGGGTTTTATTGGCAAAGATACTGGAGGGATTTGCCATTTCTTTTTCCAGCTTATTTAATGAGAAAATTGAGGCAAATAGCATTAAGTAACTTTCCTAGTGTTAGATAATCAGTGTCTGAAGAGAGTTGAACTCAGGAACATGAGTCTTCCTTACTCCAGGTCTGACATTCTATCTAAGGCACCACCTTGCTTCCCAAATAACAAATACAAATTAATATTTACCTTATGGCATTAGGGTGCTGTGGAAAAAAAAAAACTCCATAAACTATGAAGTATACAATAAAATAAACTAGTGACAGTAGCAATAGTAGTAATACTAGTGGTAGTGGTGCTGGCAGTAGTAGTAATAGTAGTATTAGTTATATTACTAATTGTAGTAATAGTGGTAGAAGTATTTGGTCATCATGAGTCAGTCATTCTACCTCTTTCTTCTGACACCAAGCAGTATGAAACAGTTAAAGAGGCTCTGAAGGTCAGAAGTAAGAGGACCTGCATTTTAATACCAGCTTTCCTACTTACTGCTTATATTATCTTGGTCAAATCATTTAACCTCCCTAGGCTTCTTTTTCCTCATATGAAAAATGAGGACTTAATTCCTTCACTTCTCAGATCTCTGAAAGCTCTAAATTTACGATCTACTTGTCTTTAAAAGCAAAATTTATTACTTTTTTTCACCTGATAACTTCACATATTTGGAGGAAGCAGTCAAAAATTCCCTGTCTTCTCTTGATAAAATACATATTTTCCCCCAATTTATCCACATATAGGATAGTTTCAAGTGTCTCAATCATCCTTTTTACCCTTCTATGGCTTTTTTCCACCTTATTAATATCTTTTTCTTTTAACTTATACCTTCTCCAAGAGTCTACAATATACATAATTCTGACTAAGGAGCAACTCTTGACAGTCCTCTGAGGACATTTAATAGAAAGTAAGAGGAATAGCACCTATGTTGCTACATAGTTCTCCATAGAAAAATCACTTTAACTAATGCAGGTCATCTTTTGTTTAAAACAGAGGCTTAAAGAGTGACCTAGAGCATGAGGCCATTCAGTGACTTGCCCTGAACCACAGAACTGTTATATTCTAGCAATGGCATTGGAATATCACTCTTCCTTGCACTAGGGGCCAACTCTTTAGCCATTGTGCCATGCTGCCTCTGAAGCAATACACTTCGAATTTAAAAAAAAATCAATTAGTTTAGACAGAATAATGATTCATTATTTTTTCCCAAAGCTATATATTATAACAAGTCTAGAAAAGGGTAAGAAAACTCAAGTTATTTGGCTTTATAATGAATTCTTATATGTATCCAAAACTCTCCATTTCACTCCCCTAATTAAGTAGGTTTTAGGGCTCCCTATTACTTTGGTAAGCCTGGAATTAAAGTTCTTCAAAGAAGAAAGTATACTCATGTTCCTTCTCCATCCCCACTACCTGGAATTATAGGGAGCAAGAATGACACCCCAGATAGGGGTGTCCTGGGAGAAAGAAGTATGACTGGTTACACATTGGTGTCTTAGGCCAAAACTCTGATCATATACTGATCATTATAGTTCAGTCTCAAATAAATTCTCTCTTCATCTCTGCCATACAAAATTCTTATCTTTCTTCAAAACTCAACTCAGGTGACACCTCTTAAAGGAAAACTTTTCTATTCCCTTTAGTTTGTAGTGTTTTCATCTTCTACAAAAGATCTTGTAATTACCTATATAAATATGCCTTTCTTAACTGCAGCTAAATGTCACAGAAGATAGATCGCTGGGCTTGGAGTCAGAAAGATCTAAGTTAAAATTCAGACTCAGACACTTATTAATCAGCTCAGTCCCAGATAAGCCATTTAATCTCTTCTGCCTCAGTTATTTCACTTCTAAAATTGGGGAAATTATAGTACTTACCTCAAAGAGTAGAAGACTAGATAAGATATTTCTAAAGCCATGACACATTGCTTGGTATACAGTAGGTATTAACAAATGTTTATTTCATCATCCTTCTTTCCTTCTTCCACCCCTCTCTCCCTCTCCCTTTCCTCCCTCCCTCCCTTCTTCCTTCTCTCCCTCTCTCCTTTCTTCCTTCTCTCCTTCCCTTCTTCCCTCTTTCTTTCCCTCCCTCCCTCCCTTCCTTCCTTTCTTCTTTCTTTCCTTCCTTTGTTCCTTCCTTCATTCTGTCCTTTTCTTCCTTCCTTCCTTCTTCTTAATAGACTACTCTTTTTTAGGACAGGAACTTTTGACTTTTTTATTTATGTTTAGCATCTAATATGGTTATTTGCATATAGTAAGTTGTTTTTCATTAGTACTTATAGAATACATATACATGCACACGTGTACACACAATTAAATGACTTTCTTTTAATTAATCATCATATTATGTTATTTTGTAATAATAGCTTAAATTTATTAAACAGACTAAATAATTAATGGTTTATCTAGTAGTATTGTTCACTGGACAATACTACTAATACTGGAAGGGAACTTAGGGGGTATCCTAAAAGTTACATCTAAGGGCAACTCTCTCCTTAATTTTACAAATGAGAAAACTGACAACTTAGAGGCTGAGAGACTTCACCAAAGTGATAAAGGGAGTGGATATGAGAATTCAAGCCCTCTTCTTTACATAAAGCCACATTTCATTCTCATAATAACCCTCTGAAATAACTATTGTAATCATTTTTATCATTCAGATATTGAAGAAACTGAAACTAAGAGGGATAAAGGAATTTATTTTCCTTTGGTCATACAATTATAAAGTTGATAAAGATGTAACTAGAAGCTAAATATTCTGAGTCCAAAACTAGCACTAATTATACTCTGAATGAATAGACAGATGGATGGGTGAATGGATGGATTGAAGATGAATGAATGAACGAATGAATGAACCTAAAGAACCAAGTATACCCAGGCAATGAATATAAATGCATCCTAACTTATTGGCTTGGAAATAGTGTCCTTAAAAGCTCACAAATTATACATTCAACTCTTGCTAATGAAGGTTTTCTCTTTTTTCTTAATGTCCAGGAGAACAAACTCTCCCACCACATCCAGCCACAATCTGGGAATTTTGATTCAAACATGCTTTGCCAGAAAATAATGCCAACCTATTCTCCTAGTGAGAATACTTTCCCCTTCCCTAACATTGTCAACCTTCACTCTTCTGTGCATCCCAAATTAATAATGATTTAACTGCTGAACAATTATGGCAAATGATTAATTGATCTCAAGGAGCTAGCACTTGTGCTGTTATTAATCAGTATGTCATCAGGCAGAAAGAGAAGGGAAGTAATCTATCCCTGTTACAAACAGTCCTAGGCAGAATTGCTCAGACTGGGAGAAAAGGTCATTGTGGAGATGAAAAGTAGATGAGTGGGTTTTATTCTATTAATGAGACAGGCATTTTTTGTCTTTATTATGAGTGAAAGAAGGGTGTTTAGACATAATACACTGAAGAAAACTTGATATGCAGAGAAATTTTAACACTGAAAGTGGTGCCATGTAGAGAACATTCAATAAGTATTTATTAATGAATGAAACTCTAAAACTAAGACGTATATAACAGTCTCAGGAAAAAAAAATCTGGAAAGTCCTCCATGAACTCAAAGTGAAATGTACTGGATACAAAATAATAGCAATGCTGTGGGATGACCTGCTGTAAATGACTTCACTATTCTCACTACTGCTCTGATGGATTTATAATGAAAAATCCTATTCATAGCCAGAAAAGGGGCTGATTGTGTCTGAATACAAATTCAAAAATTCTCTCTGTCTGTCTGTCTGTCTCTTTATTTCTCTGTCTCTGTTTCTTTGTCTCTCTGTCTCTGTCTGTCTCTTTTGTCTTAATTTTTCTTTTGGGGTTTTTATTTTGATTAGGGCGGGAGATCTATGTTTTCTTCCACAATTTGACTTTTATGCTAGTGACATCTTAATTGTGGGTGGGGAACTCAAAAATTTTAAAAACAAATGTTAAAAATACTTTTTTTGAAAGTAACTTGGGGAAATATTAAATAAATAAATCAGAAAAAAAGTATTATGCTTTCATAGATTAGACAGAAAGAAAAGAATCAGCTCAATTTAAATTATCAACATTTTATATAAATTTTAGCTTTAGAGAATATTTGGAGGAGACATCCCAGATGTTGAAGGGCCTTAGATTATTGCTGCATGAGAAAAGATTGAAGAAACTAAAGAATACTCAAGGAAAGAATGGTATTAATCTTCTAATCTTTGAAAAGAATATTTTAATCCCATATAGATTACTTGTTAGATTCTAATGAGGAAAATAGAATACATGAGGTCATTCTGAAAGGCAAGGTATCTAATGATGATATGTAACTATTCATAGGTAATCAGTTTAGAAATATTCCCCACTATGTAAAATTAAGAATGGACTTTATGTGTTACAGCAGAATCTTTATCTGGCAATTATTACTGAGTCTCTTTCAAACTTTTTTATTCATTATTTATTTAACATTCTTTTCTTTTAAATATTGAGTTCCAAATTCTCTCTTTTCCTCCCACTCCTACCCATTTAGAAAGCAAACAATATGATATTATTTATACATGTGAAATCACATAAAACATTTTCAAATTATTTGTGTTGCAAAAAGTAAGAAGATTACACTTCAATTTATACTCAATTCATCAATTCTCTTTGGAAATGGATATCTTTTTTTAAAAAATCACAAATCCTTGGAATTGTCTTAGAAAATTATATTGATCACAGTAGCCAAGTCTTTCAAAGTCTATTAGCATCACATTGTTGTTATTGAATCCAATTATATATTTTTCTTATTACTTTAATTTGAATTAATTGATATCACTTTTGACATGCTTTTCTAAAATCACTTCCCTTGTCATTTCTTAGAGCATATTATTACTCCATTACAATCATATGCCACAACTTATTCAATTATTGCCTAACATATTAATCTCCTCAATTTCCAATCCTTTGCCAACATAAAAAGAATTGATAAAATATTTTTGTGTATATGGATCCTTTTTCTTTTTCTTTGACCTCTTTGGCACGTATTCCTAGTACTGGTATTGCTAGGTCAAAGGATATGTACAATTTTATAGAGATTTAGGCATTGTATCAAATTATTCTACAGAATGGCTCAGCAAGTTCACTAATCCACCAATGGTTCTTTAGCATTTGTCATTTTCTGATAAATGTGTGGTGATACCTCAGACTTATTTTAATTTGCATTTCTCTAATTAATAGTGATTTAGAGCATTCTTTTCATAGGACTATACATAGTTTTAATTTCTTCATTTGAAAATTTCTTCTTCATATCCTTTTGGCATTTATCAATTGGAGAGTGATATATTATTATAAATTTGATGAGATGAGATCTTCAGAGAAACTTGTAAGTTTTTTTAAATATTACTTTATTATCTATAGTAACTTTTAATAAAATGCAGTTTCTCTAATTATTTTTAAATAGGTCCATATTGCTATTGCTTTGTCTGGGATCACAATTGCTACTCCTACTTTTATTTTACTTAAACTGAAGCATCTTAGCTCTATCCTTTTAATTCTCTTTGTGTCTTTCTGTTTCAAAGATGTCATTTATAAAAACATATTGTTGGATTCTGGTTTCTAATCCATTTTGCTTTCTGCTTCTTTTATGGTTGAGTTCATCGTATTCACATTCACAGTTATGATTATTCATGTATTCATTATTCTCTCTCCATCTCTCTTTTTCTTTCTGTCTCTGTCTGTCTGTGTGTGTCTCTCTCTGTCTTTGTCTCTGTCTCTTTGTCTCTCTCTCACTGTGTGTGTGTGTGTCTGTGTGTGTGTGTCTTTGTCATTCTCTCTCTCTTTCTTTCCCTTTCGCCTTACCAAAAAAAGTATATTTTACTTCTATCCATGGTCTCTCTTAATCAGATTTCTTCATTCACACTTCTGATCCCTTTCTCATATACCCTTCCCCTCTTGTTTCCCTATTGGATAAGATAGATTTCTATCCATAACTGAGTGTGGACACATATTTTTCTTTCTTTGAACCAATTTTGATGACAGTGAAATCCAAAATTTGCCTACCACCCCTCATCTGAATTCTCCCTTTTTTTATTACATGCCTTTTATGTAAGAAAAATATCCTCATTCTGCTTCTTCTTTCCTCCTGCTCCTGTAATGTTCCAGGAGAAACTGAGGCAGTATCACACATTGGAGATTAGTTAATATTTTATTGATTGTTAATTGGAGAGTTTAGAATCAATAGCTATGGATTGGGACTGCTGGGACTCTTCACTCAAAGCACACAGTCCATTGAGAGTTTAGACTGGCTGCCATTAGCCAGCCATCTGGATCTCAAGTATCCAGTGCTGTAATGAGGGGTATCAAGGATTTTATAAGACTCCAGCGCTCAGGGGAACAAAGAGCTCATGGGGCAGAAGGAAGGGTTGGGCACTGGGGGGATTGGAGTTCCAGGATCATGGGCAGAAGGAGGGGTTGGGCACTGGGGGAATTGGAGTTCCAGTAAAGAACTATCAATTCAGTTCTGACAGATTGAGTGTATGGAGAATCATAAATTCTGATAAGTTTGGGAAGAAGCTAGGTGACATTAAGGTTGAGGCCATAAAGATAAGGGGTATGTCTAGGTATTTAAGATGGGTCATCTGGAGATTTTATGACTCTGGAATGCTAGCCTAATCATTCCTGATGGACAGAAGGGTGGGGGTTGCTATTGAGGTAGAACAATTAAGGGAAACTGAGACAGAGCAATTGAGGGAAACTGAGACATGGAATTGTGGCACAACATTCCTAGTGAATTCCTTTTGTATATGCTTTTAATCCTTAATTGTCAGGTAACTACTTTATTTCCAATTCCCTTTGCTATCTCAAATGGTACCACTATGTATAATTTGACATATGCCGACTCTTTGATTCTGTTTTTGTCTTTCTTGGGTTATATTGTATATGCTTTTAAACTGGAATTCTTAATGATTGGACAGTTTAAAACACCTTCACCATGCCAAATTTTCCTTAGTGCTCCCAAAATTGATTGTTCCATATTTTTAATTTTGTCAATTTGCATGAAATTAAGTGAAACCTTAGAATTGTTTAAATTTCAATTAATTTTTCTTATGACAGTGATTTGAAAAATTATTGTCATTTACAGTTTGCCAAACTTGTGAAAAAAATTAATCCTAGGCTTTTCTTACTTATCTATTAGGGAATGACTGATGATCATCTATTTTTTGTGGCTATCAATTTGCTGTATATGTAAGTTATTAGAGTTTTATCAGTAATATCCATTGCAAATATTTCTTATTTTATCAGTTCTCTTTTAATAATGTCTTTCTTAATTTTATTAATATTGTTTGGAATTTTAATTTAATTTAAATTGTATATTGTTAGAATATTTAATTTTTATATGTTTCTATCCTCTGTTAGGTTAAAAATTCTTCTTGATATTCATCTGATTTTACCCACTTCTGATTTATTTTATAATTTTATAACCATTAATATAAAAGTCACATAAATATTTTTATTTTATCATGATATAGAGTATGAGATGTTGATACAAGGTAACTCCTGCCAAAATAGTTTTTACCTTTCCTAACAACTCCTATTAATAAGCAAACCTATCATTCTCAGGATTTTCTGATTTAGTGTTGTTCAAATATTACATTACTTTTTCTAGTTGCTTCAAATTTTTTCTTAACTATTCTATTCAACTAAATCATTTTTCAATTTCTTCTCTCTCTCTCTCTCTCTCTCTCTTTAAACAAGTACAAGTAGTTTTAAGTCCAATCATTTCACTTTGAAGAAGATAATATTGCTCAATAAAGAGGACAAATGCATTTCTCCAAATTCCATAATAGCAAGATAAAGGATTTAAATAAGAACCTCTTTCTTTGCAATTCCAAATTTAGTGCTCTTCCCCCATGCTACTTGGTACCTTGTAAGAGTTTACCCTATTTCTTCATACTACTCCATATCCTTAAATGGTTGTTAATTATATAGGATGTTATAAAAATTGAGCCTAGGCGAAACCCAATCAGAACTCAAATAATTAATTACCTAAGGCAAACATTCAGAAGTACACACTACATTTTAGTGATTATGAGTGTAATTGGGGGTAGGGAGGAGAGACAGAGAGAGAGAGTTATTGATACTCAAATAAGCTTGTCTTTTAGTAGGAAATTCGAATGTCATTTCCTAGGAATTTGGTAAATGTCCCATCTCTTTCTTTATCTAGAATATTCTTCAATACCAAGGGATTGCTATTAAACAGAAATAGAAAAGGCGGGAGATTCTCGCATTCGTTTTATGCAGAATGAATTGATACTTGCAGAAAGCTATTGATTAAATCACCTGATTGTTAGGTATGCAATCTATTTTTCTGTTTCCTTTTTTCTTTTCTTTTTAAAAAGTATGCCCCCATAACCCCTACCCCCACCTCAAATCCAGTGTATATTGCACCTGTACAAAAGTGGGGACTTGGAGGCCTTTCTCCCACATCTGTCATAATGATGATAGGGAGCATTGAGGAATCCCACAAGTGGAGGATTATGACTTCAGGTGCATCATAAACAGCAGGAGCAGGTGAACTTTTCAAAAGCAAAGATGCTATTTTGACTTGGTCCAATTTACCCCTTTCTGAGCTGTTGGCACTTAATGATACCAGACCTGGTTTGGCCCCAGCACCTGAGGAAACACTTAAACTTAATTATATGCTGCTCCCATTACCAGGGTAGTTAATCAAATGCAAACTAGAGCAGAGGCAGGTTGGACAATGCTCCTTAGAGAAAAAATTGTCCCAAGGCAAACTTTCCTAAATCACCACCTATAGTTATGTAATTTTTTTTGTCTTGTTCCACCACAGTAAAAGATATTTTATTAACCACCAGTACATGCTTTATTTGCTCACAGCGATGCTTTTGTAGAAACTTTAGAACTTACCATCAGGTTTCTTCAATAAAGAAAAAAAGTAATACACCGGGCCTGGCACACAGTGATTATATAATAAATATTAAGTGATGGAGTGGTTAGAGCACTTGGAACTGGAATTGGAAAAACCCGACTTTAATTCCTATTTCAGCTTTGCAAACATGGGCAAGACATTTGACTACTGTCTGCCTTAGTCTTTTATTTGGTTAAATGAGTATAATGATAATGACAACAACAGTCATAGCAACAACAATAATAATAGTACTTAAGTCCCAGGATCATTACAAAAATAAAACAAGATGATATTTATAAATTGCTTTGCAAATCTTAAAGTACTACATAAATGCTTGTTACTATTGTTAATTAATCGAGCTGTTGAGTTAAATTAATGAGAATAGACAGTAAGTCTTCTCTTCCTCATTTAGATCTACCTCACTTAGGATGTTAGATATGGATGAAAGGTGTCATCTATATCTGGTGCTGGGCTGGAAATACACAATCAAAAATGAAACATTTATTTTCCTCAAGGAGGAAAATTCTAGCCAGGAGAAAGAATGTATACCTTTGTAAAATATGTGGTAATTTGAGAAGAAAGCAGTAGCAGTTTGTTGAGGGGAAGAAAATCTTCAAGTGGAAGGTGAGTTTTGAACTGAGCCTTGAACCAAAGTGATTTTAAGAGAAAGAAATGAGAAAGAGGCCATCTGATGCATAACCTTAAGAGCATCATTGGATTCAGAGCTGGGAAAGGAACTGTCTCGTTCAGTCTACTTTTATTACACATAGGAAAATTATAACACTGAAAGATAAAATGGATTCCTCCAATGGCACCAAGTAACAAACTCACAGCTAAAAAGGAAGGATCCCTGAATGTCAGAGTTTGAGGAATTAAGTGCTATTCAGTTCAAGTCCCTCATTTTACGATTGAGGAAACTGAGGTCCACAGAGCTCATGTGACTTGTCCAAAGTCATAGAAGTAGTTAAGTATCAAATGTTTTGATTGCAATCCAAGTCTAATGCTGGGCATCTTTTTCACTATCACGCTTTTGCTCCATTTTGTTAGAACAGTAAATATTAGTGTTAAAAAAGACTTCAGAGGTCATCTAATTTAATCTCCTTTTAAAGATGAAATGAGGGTAACAACTAAAATTATAGAATGTCAGAGAAATAATTAAAATCAGCTCTCTAAGGTAGGAATCAAGTTCTTGGTCACTGCTGCAGCATTTTTTAAAATTCCTGCACAGTCTTTCTCCACTTTGTGGAAGAAGTATTGGAATCTGGGACCTGGGCACAAACAACTTGTAATGAGTCAATAATTTCTATCAAAATGTAGGAAACTTTAAAAAAAAAACTAGTTGAAATAATTTTTCTAAGGCTTTTCAGATATTACTATGTAAACAGAAGTTCAGTGAGGAAATGTGATCTTCATTGAACATTAAAAATCAAGGTATTACTAGATAATTTTTTTTAAAACTTCAGTCTAGCTTTGTTTTTTGCTTGTTTTTCTTTTTCTTTTTTGTAGCTTTCATGTGAATAGGACAAGGATAATTTAATTATTAAAAATATCTATGTAACATTTTGGAAACAACTTTTTTTATTTGTTGTCTTGGAATCTGTAATCAAGAAATGCTTAAACTTTCTCAAGTGTTTGTTTTTTCTTGAGGCAATTGGAATTAAGTGACTTGCCCAGGGTCACAAAGCCAGGAAGTGTTAAGTGTCTGAGACTGGATTTGAACTCAAGACTTAGCTACTTTAGAAAGGCTTTCCCAAAAAAACACAATGAGCTTTCCTTGATTCTGATTTTTTTTTTTACTTTTTAGCCTGAATCCTATTTTTTGTCACTTTGATGTCAATATACAAGAATTTATTAGACACTGTGTTCAGCACTGTGCAAAGCCCAAGGAATAGAAAAACAAGTAAAAAGACATTCTCCCTCCTCAAAGAGATTGCTTTCTCATGGAGTAAGGCAACACATAAAAGGAAATTAAAAAAGGGAAAGAGAGCTGAAAAGGAAAGTTCTACTGTCAGAGGAATACTGAAGAAGGCCCTATTGTGAGGAATCAGTCTGGAAAGGAATAAAATCCTGGTTTTCCCATATTTCATCCTTAAAACTGATGTTTGGGGAAACCTGAGCCAATTAGAGGCCAGGGCTCCTAACAAGCAGCTCAAATGTTATGAACTTCCAGAATGAATAAATTTCTAGGGCATGGTAAAGACAATCCTATATCTATAAGCTAGCAGGTTAAACTGGACTGCTGTTTCTTTCTTTTGTGGGTGTGGGTGTGGGTGTTTTATTTTATTTAATATTTTCCCCAGTTATATTCAAAACAATTTATTTTGCATTTGTTTTTAAAATTTTTGAATTCCAAGTTCTCTCCCTTCTCCCCACTCATAATTAAGAAACTACCTGTGAAGTTTTGCAAAATGTTTCCATACAAGTCAAATTATAAAAGAAAACATAGATTTCTCAGGGAAATGAAAATAAAACCCTCAAGAAAAATTAAGATAAGAAAGAGAGAGATAGCGAAAGAGATAATGCTTCAAACTCTTTTCAGACACACTCAATTCCTTCTCTGGGTATGGATAGAATTTTTTCTAAGTTCTTCAGGATAGTCATGGATGATTGTACTACAAAGAATAACAAAGACAGCTGGTTATCCCTATTATTTTGTATACAATACAAGTCACATTGAGTTCATGGAGGTACTTTTCAGGTTTATTTTTTCTCTTAGAGCATCCTGCTTTTCACTTCTCATAAAACAATAATATTCCATCACAAAACATATACCATAATTTGAGCTATTCCCCAATTGATGGGCATTCCCTCAATCCCTTTTTTTCTCTTTTTCCCTGAGAAAAGAACTGCTATGAATATTTTTGGATAGATAAGTCATTTTCTTTCTTTTTTTTTTTTTCAAATCTCCTTTAGTGTTCATGCCTAATAGTGGTATTGCTAGGTCAAAGGATATTTATGAATACGTAGTCTTTGGACACAGATTATATCCTTTGATCATTTATCAATTGGGGCATGAGTATTTTTTTTTAAATTTGACTCAGTTGCCTTTACGTTTGAGAAATTGAGGCTTTATTGTTGGTGGAACTGTGAATGGATCTAGCAGTTCTGGAGAGCAATGTGGAACTATGCTCAAAAAGTTATCAAACTGTGCATACCCTTTGACCCAGCAGTGTTTCTATTGGACTTATATCCCAAAGAGATCTTAAAGGAAGGAAAGGGCCCCACATGTGCAAGAATGTTTGTGGCAGCCCTTTTTGTAGTGGCCAGAAACTGGAAACTGAAGGGATGCCCATCAATTGGAGAGTGGCTGAATAAATTATGGCATATGAATGTTATGGAATATTATTGCTCTGTAAGAAACGACCAGCAGGACGATTTCAGAGAGGCCTGGAGAGACTTGCATGGACTGATGCTGAGTGAAATGAGCAGAACCAGGAGATCATTATACACAGCAACAACAAGACTATATGATGATCAATTCTGATAGACATGGCTGTCTTCAATAATGAAATGTTTCAAAACCAGATCCAATTGTTCAGTGAAGAGAGCCATATACACCCAGAGAGAGGGATGTGAAATGTGGACCACAACATAATATTTTTATGCTCTCGATTGATGTTTGCTTACATTGTGTTTCCTTTATCTGATTATTCTTTCTTGTAGATACAATTTCTCCTGCACAAAAATGATGTATGGAAAATGTATACATATATTCGATTTGTCAAGTATTTTAACATAATTAATGTGTAGTGGATATTCTGCCATCTAGGGGAGCGGTGGGGAGTAGGGGGTAAAAATTTGTAACAGAAAGTTTGTAAGGGTTAATGTTGAAGAATTACCCATACATATGTTTTGCGAATAAAAAGCATTAATAAAAAACAAAAAGAAAAAAAATTTTAAAAAAAGAGAAATTGAGGCCTTATCAGAGAAACTTGTTTGGAACTTTTTTTTTTAAACATTTACTATTGCTAACTGCATTTCTTCCTATCATTCTCTCTCTCCCTTTCCCCTGTCCCTCCTCAAAAGTTCTTTGGCCTGGACCATTCCCTCTTTTACATGCCCTTTTTTATCACCCTCCCACTTCCCATATTCCACCCCCCTCCTGTTCTCCTGTAGGGTAAGATAGATTTTTATGCCCCTATAGAATATGTATGTCGTTTTCTCTTTGAGGAAGATCTGATGAGAGTAAGGTTCACTCACTCCTCCTTACCTCTCCTTCTCCTTCCCCCCCACACTCTAAAAGCTTTTTCTTGCCCCTTTTTATGGCAGATAATTTGCACCATTCCACTTCTCCCTTTCCCTTTCTCCCAGTATTTTCCTCTGTCACCCCTTAATTTCATCATTTTTTCAAAAGATATTAACCCTTCATATTCACCTCACACTGTACCCACTTCCTGCCTTTACACTGTCATCTTGGCTCCACTTCCAGAATATATCTGAACTGTTGCTTCTTTAGCTATCTCTGGCATCCAAAGAGTTTTCTCTTGTTCTGTCTGGAAATTACATCTAATTTGAAAACTCTAAGTCTGACCATCAAGTTTTTATAGTTCTCCACCATTAACTCTCTTTATATCTTCTTCTAAGAAAGGTATGGGTGCTATTCCTCAGATTTATATAACCATATTTTATCTATGACAGAAATGTTATTAAATAGATATAGACCATCTCCTTCAATATACTCATCCTGCAAATGAAAACAAAAAATGAGGAATTATGCCTTGCTTAAGGTCCTATGGTTGTATATCCTATTTTCTTAACAAAATACTAAGGTTAAATATATCTTTCATGGCCCTGAATATCATTTGAGTCTATGCTAGACTCCTAATTAATGGTCATTCAATGACTCCTTGGTGGAAGATGCAAACTATATGGAAGTTGGAGATAGACACAAGGAAAGGGAAATATAAAAAGGGGGAGTCAGGAAGCCTGAGGTCAATTTTGGCCTAGCTGTGTGACCCTGGGTAAGTCAACTTAATGCTGTTTACCCAGTTTTCTCATCTGCAAAATAATCTGGAGAAGGAAATGGCAAACCACTCTAATATCTTTGCCAAGAAAAATACCAAATGGAGCACTAAGAGCCAAACAGGACAGAAAGAATTGAAAAACAATACAATATACAGATCTGATATGAGTCAAGAACAAAATCATTGATATTTGATCTTGCTAGAGAAGCATTGTAATGTTTGGAGGAGACTGCTAATAATAATTCATGTTACATTTTCCCAAATATTTACCTTTCACCCTAATATGAAACAGATAGCACAGTTAATATTATTCCTATTTTTAAGGGAGAAACCTGAGGTTCAGAAAGATGAAGGACATGAGGCTCAAGGAAGGCATTTACTATAATTATAGTATAAAAAAGGGAGTTGGAGCTGGAAGTCATGTGTTTGGACTCAAAATCCAATGGTTTGGAGTTCCTATCATATCACATTTTTCTCAGTGAAAGAAGGCAGCAAGATTGCTCTGAAAATTTAAGAACTGACCTGAAGTGGGTGTTTCAATAGGCAGATGGGGCAAAAAGGGGGGAAATGATACATGCTTGTGAGCTCTTTAGCTGTTTTTGTTTCTGCAATACATATATCATTGGATAAGTCAGCAAATTGATATAGTAGATAGTATGCCGGACTTAGAATCAGAAAAAAAAAAACAACTAAGTTTTCTGAGTTCAAATCTGGCTTTAGACATCTATTAGCTGTATAACACTACACAAATCATTTAATGCTGGGTTGCCTCTGTTTTCCCAACTTTAAAATGGGCTGGAGAAGGAAATGGCAAACTCCTCCAGTATCTTTGCCAAGAAAACCCCACGTGGGGTCACAAAGTGTCAGATAAGACCAAAATAACTGATAAACCATAATATATCACTGCTCTAGTAGAATTTCCCATAAACCAGCTCTACATTCTCTACTATACTGCATTCTGGAGATTTATGGTCTTTAATAAGAAGTCAGAGTCCTTCAATATACATCTGGAAAACTGATATCTAGAGAAGAAAGACTCTTGTCCAAGTTCACATTGAAATGGATAGAAGTGAAATTTGATTGTAATCCCTTTAATTACAAATCCAATGCATAATTCTCTTACTGTCACCATACCAAGTCAGTGGAGACAGAAAAGCTTACTAAAATCATGGTATTTAAAGGAATATCATGCCCACATTAATGTGTTGTGAAAAATTAGAACAATCTCCTAAAGTGCGTGAGAAGAGAATACTATTGGCCTTTATCAAAAAAAAAAAAAAAAAAAGCTTTCAACTACTTCACTTAGGACTGCCTGCTAGCTGACTCTCCTGATGTGAGAGTGCATCCTTGGCAAAACTAGTTCTCCAGTAGAAATAACAAGCATGCTCTTCAAAAAGGAAAAATCAGTGTAGCAGTTATTAAGTGGAACTCAGGGGAAGGCAACCAATTATCAGCACCAGCTTCTTGACACTTGAAGCTTCCAGTTGAGAGCTGGCCCCTGTACAATGCCCATAGCAACAGTAGGATTTGTCATGGGTGACCCTAGAATAAACTAATAGGCCATTTCCTCAAATACATCTGAAATTCTAAATCTCAAAGACTAAGAGAATGTTAGAGTTGGGGTGGGGAAAGGGATGGGTAGTTTAGAGATTCCCATGAATTCAACAAATATTTACTAAGTTCTGTAAGTACCTTATTCATACAGAGTAGGATATAATGAAAGGAGCAGAGTGAAGGGGAGAGATGAAAATGCCCTCTTTTCTTGAGTAGTGAACATTAGAATAGGAGAAATTTGGTCTTCACAAAACTAAATATATCTAAGAGAATATGATGGGGCAAAGGAGAGAGCCAGTAAAAAGGCCCCGGGAAAATTTGAGGAGAGATGGCTTTCATTATGGAAATTGTTGGAAGTGTGGAAGGTGGAGCAGATAAAAATCATTCAAGTCTACATCAAAATCTCTTGACATCCCAAGGAGAACAGTAGAATTTATATGCAGGATGTCCTCGGTAATTCTTCATTCTATCCATGAACTAATATATCTTTTTATTTTTAATCATAAATTATGTTGATGACCTTGAGTCTCATACTATTGAACTTAACTATCACCCCTAAGCATTCCACATCCATGATGTGAAATTTTTCCTCTCTCACTATAATGCCATATTAATCTATTTCACCTATGATTTATTTTTCCTAAACCTAGTATTCAATTAAATGACTTTCAATGCCTCCATCCTTCCTGGGTGATCACCCCAAATCTAAATTAACTTTTATCCTTTTTCTAGCTCTCCTTTTTCCTCTGTTCTCTTCATAACTGTTTTCTGCTCAGTTTTCCTTTCTCAAACTCTTATTATTTTTTTTAATAACTGACTGCAGCTCAACAATTACATCTGCCAATTCCTACAATACTGTTTGATCCTGGTGATGTACATATATTGCAGGCAGTTTGATGTTTTCAAAAAGATAATGTATTTAAAATATTATAAATCTCAAATACTTGTATACATTTCTATTGTTGTTATTTCTTTTGTTTTTTAATTATATCCTCACTTTTTAGGTTTTACCTTCAAGAGGTATTTTTAACATTCTTATTCTTCTCTCCTTGCTATAAATATGGAAATAAAATAAAATCTACATTTTCATCCTTCTCTTATTGATCCACTTTCTCAAAGCACAGACTGTATTCCTTCTCAGATCTGCCTCTCAATCACAATGTGGGGACTTAAAAAAGAAAATATCCCTCAGGACATTCATCCATCAATTAAAGCAGGGCTTCTTTTTCCATTCATCACCCTTTTTTTCCTGAGAAATTTTTATACAGTCCCAGTTCTATAGGTATATAAATTAGGCATATAGATCAAAAACTTACCGATAACAAATCAATTCCACAAAGCCCACATTCAATTATGTGATTCATTATGGAACTGTGACCCACAGTTTATAAAGGTTTGAACTAGAATACTGAAATTTACCCACAATGGGCATCTTGCCATCTGGCATGTTACTCCTTTTCATTCCACATGGAACAGAGAGAGATACTCCAAGTTTAGGCCTTCAGAACCCAGATCTCCTCATCATAGAAGTATTAAACCACTTATTGACTCCACATCTAATCTTTCTACCAGTACCTCCAGTGCTTTCCAGTGTCTTCCTCCTTTCATATAATTTGCCTTAATATACCTTGCCCTATAAACTCTACATGTTTTCTATCACTTACCCTTTTTAAAAATTTCCCCAGTTATATTTAAAAGCTTTTTTTTATAACTTTTTTAAACTTCCAGGATCTCTCCCTTATCCCCAACCCCATTTAAGAAATCACATGTGTGGTGATGCAAAACATTTCCATGAAAGTCAAGCTGTGAAAGAAAAAAAAATAGATCTTCCACTGTAGTGAAAAAACCTCAAGACAAACAAAGTTCAGAGAGAGAGAGAGACAGAGAGATAGAGAGGCAAATATATATATATATAAAGAGAGAGAGAGAGAGACAGAGAGAGAGAGAGAGACAGAGAGAGAGAGAGACAGAGAGGAGAGAGACAGAGAGAGACAGAGACAGAGAGAGAGACAGAGAATGCTTCAATCTGTATTTAGGTATAATCAGTTCCTTCTCTGGGTATTTTTTGTCATAATTCTTTCAATTTTTTTGGTCATAAATCCTTCAAATCAGTAGTGGATTATTGTACTGCTGAGAATAACAAAGTCATTTATAGCTGGTCATCCCAGAATATTGCTATTCCTTTTTATATAGTACATTTCACTTTGCTTGAGTTCATGGAAAAATTTCCAGGCTTTTTTTCCCCATTTTTTTCTAAGACTATTCTCTTATTTTGTTTCAATTTGTCTCATTTGCCTCTATGTTTGAGAAATGAGGCCTTATCAGAGAATCTTGCTTCAAAATCCTTTTTTACCTTTACTATTGCTAATTATATTTCTACCCATTTCTTCTTTGTTTTCTTTTACCTTTTTGCTCCTCAAAAGTGTTTTGCTGCTGACCATTTTCTTTGGCAATATGCCTTCTCTTTTATCACTCACCCTCTTCCCATATTTCCTTCAGGATAAGATAGATATCTATACTCATATTGATTATGTATGTTATTTCCTCTTTGAGCCAATTCTGATGAGAGTAAGGTTCACTCTCTTCAACCTGTTCTGGTACCCTATAAAAACTTCTTCTTGTCTCTTTTTTATAGCAAATAATTTACACCGACTCCCTTCTCCCTTTCTCTTTTTCCCAATACATTCTTCTCTTGCCCCTTAATGCATAATTTTTAGATATTATTCCTTCATATTAACTCACACTTTTGCCTTCTGTCCTTGACCTAGGAGTTCTCAAATTTGGGTACATTCCTGGGAGTTCTTTTTTTTTCATATTGGGATTTCTTTTTAGGAGGTAATTGATGAACTCTTTAAATTCTATTTTATCATCTGCTTCTAAAATATCAAAACAGTTTCCCTTGATAATTTCTTGAAAGATGATGCTTAGGCTCTTTTTTTTTGATCATGACTTTCAGATAGACCAACAATTTTTAAATTATCTGTTCTGGATCTATTTCCTAGATGAAGTTTTTTTTTTGTTGTTGTTTTTTTCCTGAGGAGATAGTTTACATTTTTTATCCTTTTTATTTTTTTTGTTTTGATTTGTTGTATCTTAATTTTTCATTAAATCATTAGCTTCCATTTGCTCAATTCCAATTTTTAGGGAATTGTTTTTCTCAGTGAACCTTTGTACCTCCTTTCCAGTTTGGACCACTTTTGCTTTTTAAGGCATTTTTTCCTCACTATTTTTTTTTTTTTTGTATTTCCTTTTGCATCACTCTCAAGTCTTTTTAAAAAATGTTTCTTCTGTCTCTCTTATTTTCAAAATCCCTTTTGTGAGCTCTTCCATATCCTGAGACCAATTTTTATTTATTCTTGGAGGCTTTGGATGTAGGAGTTTTGACTTTGAGTTTTAAGTGTGTGCTTTGAACTTCCTTGACACCATAATAACTTTCTATGGTCAGAAAATGTTTTTTGGTTGTCTGCTCATTTTCCTAGCTTATTATCCAACTTTTAACTTTTTGTTAAAATAGGGTTCTGTTTCCAGAGTAGAGCCTGCACTATCCAAAGCTTCAGAGGTTTTGTGTTTTCAGAGAACCTTTTAGGAACTTGACCAGAACCCTCTTTTCTCTGTTGTAGCTAGTAGGAGTGTCCCCTCCCCACTCTCGGTATAAGAGCTCCTGTGCTAAAACAACAGTCCTTCTTAATTGCCACTGAAGCCAGGGTTGGGGCCTGGCCTGGAGCTGAAGCTGTGCTGGCATGGCCTATCCTGGGCCTGAACCACTACAGAACTTTTCTGCTAATGTTCAAAGTCATCTTTGATGTCTCTGGGCTGAGAGGCCTGGAAACTGCCAATAATTCAAAGGCCCTTCTTTGCTAAAGCTAGGGTTGGAGCCAAAGCTATTCTGGCATTTCTTTTTTTTTTATTAAACCTTTTTATTTGTATAACATATGTATGGGTAGTTCTCCAGCATTGATCTTTACAAAGCTTTCCATTACAAATTTTACCCCCAGTCCCCTCCCCTCTCCTAGATGGCAGGAAGTCCACTACATGTTAATAATGTTGAAATACTTGGCAAGTTGTGCAAGAAAAATCCTATCTACAAGAAAAAAAAAAGAATCAGAGAAAGGAAACACAATGCAAGCAAATGTCAATAGAGATCATGAAAATGTTACGTTGTGGTCCATATTTCATACCCCTCTCTCTGGGTGTATATGGTTTTCTTCAGTGAACAACTGGAACTGGTTTGAGACAATTCTTTGTTGCAGAGAGCCATGTCCATCAGAATTGATCATCATGTAATACTGTTGTTGCTGTGTATGATGATCTCCTGGTTCTGCTCGTTTCACTCAGCATCACTTCATGCAAGTCTCTCCAGGCCTCTCTGAAATCGTCCTGCTGGTCGTTTCTTACAGAACAATAATATTCCGTAACATTCATATACCATAATTTATTCAGCCACTCTCCAATTGATGGGCATCCCTTTAGTTTCCAGTTTCTAGCCACTACAAAAAGGGCTGCCACAAACATTCTTGCACAGGTGGTTCCCTTTCCCTCCTCTAAGATCTCTTTGGGATATAGGCCCAGTAGAAACACTGCTGGGTCAAAGGGTATGCACAGTTTGACAACTTTTTGAGCATAGCTCCAAATTGCTCTCCAGAATGGTTGGATCCGTTCACAGTTCCACCAACAATGTATTAGTGTCCCAGCCCTCCCACATCCCCTCCAACATTCATCGTTATCTTTTCCTGTCATTTTAGCCAATCTGACAGGTGTATAGTGCTATCTCAGAGTTGTCTTAATTTGCATTTCTCTGATCAATAGTGATTTGGAGCAACTTTTCATATGACTAGAGATGGTTTTAATTTCATCATCTGAAAATTGTCTGTTCATATCCCTTGACCACTTATCTATTGAAGAGTGCCTTGAATTCTTATATATATGAGACAATTCTCTTTATATTTTAGAAATGAGGCCTTTATCAGAACCATTAAATGTAAAGATGATTTCCCAATTTGCTGCTCCCCTCCTAATTTTGTCTGCATTAGTTTTATTTGTACAGAAACTTTTTAACTTACTATAATTAAAATTATCCATCTGGTGTTCAATTAGGAGTTCCAGATCTTCTTTGGCCATAAATTTATTCCATCTCCACAGGTCTGAGAGGTAAACTATATTACGTTCCTCTAACTTGCTTACAAAATCACCCTTTATATCTAGATCTTGAACCCATTTAGATCTTATCTTGGTATGTGGTGTTAGGTATGGGTCAAGCCCTAATTTCTTCCACACTAGTTTCCAATTTTCCCAGCAGTTTTTGCCGAATAGTGAGTACTTATCCCAAAAACTGGGGTCTTTGGGTTTATCAAACAATAAATTGTTAAGGTTATTGCCTAGATTGTCCTGATAACCTATCCTGTGCCACTGATCCACTGCTCTATTTCTTAGCCAGTACCAAATGGTTTTAATGACCGCTGCTTTATAATATAATTTTAGATCTGGTACAGCAAGGCCACCTTCATCTGCCTTTTTTTTCATTAATCCCCTTGAAATCCTTGACCTTTGGCTTTTCCAAATGAACTTTGCTGCTATTTTTTCTAGATCTGTAAAATCATTTCTTGGGAGTTTGATTGGTATGGCACTAAATAAGTAGATTAGTTTGGGTAGTATTGTCATTTTTATTATGTTCGCTCTGCCTACCCATGAGCACTTAATGTTTTTCCAATTGATTAGGTCTGATTTTATTTGTGTGGAAAGTGTTTTGTAGTTTAGTTCATATAGTTTCTGACTTTTTCTTGGCAAATAGATTCCCAAATATTTTATCCCATCATCCGTTATTTCGAATGGAATTTCTTTTTGTATCTCTTGCTGCTGAACTTTGTTGGTAATATATAAAAATGTTGATTATTTATGTGGATTAATTTTGAATCCTGCAACTTTACTAAAGTTGTGAATTGTTTCCAGTAGTTTTTTAGTTGAGTTTCTAGGGTTCTCTAAGTATACCATCATGTCATCTGCAAAGAGTGATAATTTGGTTTCTTCATTACCTACTCTGATTCCTTTTATCTCTTTTTCTTCTCTTATTGCTAAAGCTAATATTTCTAATACATTATTAAATAATAATGGTGACAGTGGGCAGCCTTGTTTCACTCCTGATCTGATTGGGAATGGTTTTAGTTTGTCTCCATTACATATGATGCTTGCTGATGGTTTTAAGTAAATGCTACTAATCATTTTAAGGAAAAGCCCATTTATTCCTATAATCTCTAGTGTTTTCAATAGGAATGGGTGTTGGATTTTATCGAATGCTTTTTTTGCGTCTATTGAGATAATCATATGATTTTTGTTAGTTTGGTTATTAATATAATTAATTATGCTGATAGTTTTCCTAATATTGAACCAGCCCTGTACCCCTGGTATAAATCCTGCTTGGTCATAGTGTACTATCCTAGGGATGACTTTCTGTAATCTCATTGCTAATATCTTATTTAAAATTTTTGCATCACTATTCATTAGAGAAATTGGTCTATAGTTTTCTTTCTCTGTTTTTACCCTACCTGGTTTAGCTATCAGTACCATATCGGTACCATAGAAGGAATTTGGTAGTATACCTTCTGTCCCTACTTTCTCAAATAGTTTGTATAGTATTGGAATTAATTGTTCTTTGAATGTTTGGTAGAATTCACATGTAAATCCATCTGGCCCTGGAGATTTTTTCTTAGGGAGTTGGTTAATAGCTTGTTCTATTTCTTTTTCTAATAAGGGGCTATTTAAATAATTTATATCCTCTTCGGTTAACCTGGGCAATCTATATTTTTGTAGTTATTCCTCGATTTCATTTAGATTATCAAATTTACTGGCATAAAGTTGGGCAAAGTAACTCCTAATTATTGCTCTAATTTCCTCTTCATTGAAGGAAAGTTCTCCCTTATCATTCTTGAGACTAATAATTTGATTTTCTTCTTTCCTTTTTCTTATCAAATTAACTAAAGGCTTATCTATTTTGTTGGTTTTTTCATAGAACCAACTCTTAGCTTTATTTATTAGTTCAATAGTTTTCTTATTTTCAATTTTATTAATTTCTCCTTTTATTTTTAGAATTTCCAATTTGGTATTTAATTGAGGGTTTTAAATTTGTTCTTTTTCTAGTTTTCTTTTTAATAATAAGCCCAATTCGTTGATCTTTTCTTTCTCTATTTTATGAAAGTAAGCATCTAGAGATATAAAATTGCCCCTTATAACCTCTTTGGGCGTATCCCACAAATTTTGGTATGTTGTCTCCTTATTGTCATTCTCCTGGATGAAATTATTGATTGTGTCTATGATTTGCTCTTTCACCCATTCATTCTTCAGGATTAGATTATTTAATTTCCAATTAGCTTTTGGTTTATTTTCTCCTGGCCTTATATTACATGTGATTTTTATTGCATCATGATCTGAAAAAGATGCATTTACTATTTCTGCCTTTCTGCATTTGATTTTGAGGTTTTTACGCCCTAACACATGGTCAAATTTTGTATAGGTTCCATGAACTGCTGAGAAAAAAGTAAACTCTCTACTGTCTCCATTCAACTTTCTCCATAGATCTATCATACCTAACTTTTCTAACAATTGATTTATCTCCCTAGTTTCTTTCTTGTTTATTTTATGGTTTGATTTATCTAATTCTGAGAGAACAAGGTTGAGATCCCCCACTAGTATAATTTGGCTGTCTATTTCTTCTTGCATCTCTCTTAATTTCTCCCCTAGGAATTTGGATGCTATTGCACTTGGTGCGTATATATTTAGTATTGATATTGCTACATTATCTATGGTACCCTTTAATAAAATATAGTTTCCTTCTTTATCTCTTTTGATTAGATCTATCTTGGCTTTTACTTGATCTGAGATAAGGATTGCTACCCCTGCTTTTTTTTGTTCACCTGAAGCATAATATTTTCTGCTCCAGCCGTTTACCTTAATCCTATATGTGTCACTATGTTTTAGATGTGTTTCTTGTAGACAACATATTGTGGGATTCTGGTTTTTAATCCATTCTGATATCTGCTTCCCCTTTATGGGAGATTTCATCCCATTCACATTCACAGTCAGAATAACTAATTATTTATTTCCTGCCATCTTCTTTACCCAAGTTATGTTTTCCCCTTTCCTTTCCCTTTTCTCCCTTCCGCCCTCCTCAGTACTTTGCTTTTGATGACCCCCTCCTCCACACAGTACTCCACCCTTTAGATCCCTTCCCCCTGTTTTACTCCTTTCCCCTGATTCTTCTATTTTCCCTTCTATTAGTTAATCCCTTTCTTTTCCTCCTTTCCCTCCCACTATCTTCTAGCAACAGACAAGTTTCTATGTGAGATCAAGTGTCTGATATGCACTTTTAGAGCCCAACCTGATGAGAGTAAGATTTACACAATGCTCATCTCCCTCCCCTCTTTCTCTCAATTATATTAGGTTTTCTTGCCTCTTCAAGAGATTTTACCTTGTTTTTTTTACCTCTTTTTTTTTAGATCTTATTTTACCACTTTTTCCCTCTTTTCCCCAGTATGACAACTTTCCCTCTCTAGTTCTCTTTTTCATATTATCAAAGTAATATCTAGTTAATTATCCCCCCAAACTTTAAGTATCCCCCTAGTAGAAATAAAGTTCCCAAGACTCCTTTTCTTTTTACCTTTTTATGCATCTCTTGAGTTCTCTGTTTGGATGTCGAATTTTTTGTTCAGATCTGGTTTTTTCATTAGAAATAGGTGAAATTCACCTATATCATCGAATCTTCTTCCCTGGAGGATAATGTTCATTCTAGCTGGATAAGTTATTTTTGGCTGTAATCCAAGTTCCTTTGCCCTTCAGAATATCTGGTTCCAGGCCCTTTGATCCTTCAATGTGGAGGCTGACAGATCATGTGTGATTCTAATTATTGATCCTCGGTATTTGAATTGTTTCTTTCTAGCTGCTAGCAGAATCTTTTCCTTGGTGTTATACTCCTGAAATTTAGCCACGATATTCCTTGGGGTTTTAATTTTGGGGTCTCTTTCAGGAGGAGATCGGTGAATTCTTTCAATGGTGATTTTGCCTTCTGATTCTACAACCTTAGGGCAGTTTTCTTTCAGGATTTCCTGGAAGATAGTGTTTAGATTCTTTTTTTCATCATGGCTTTCAGGAAGTCCAATAATCCTTAGATTGTGTCTCCTAGAACTATTTTCCAAGTCAGTTGTTTTTCCTAGGAGATATTTCATATTTTCTTCTAATTTTTCATTTTTTTTGTTTTTGTTTGACTGATTCTTGAAGTCTTGTTGAGTCATTCACTTGCATTTGTTCAATTCTTATTTTTAAAATGTTGTTTTCTTCAGTTACATTTTTAAGCTCCTTTTGTAACTGGCCAATTGAATTTTTTGTTCATTGCACTCTTTTTCCACTTCACTAATTTTATTTTTCAATAAATTGATGTCCTTTTCATATCTCTTTTGCAGGGCATCATATCCTTCTTGCAGTGATTTCAGTTTATTTTCCCATTTATCCTCCAGCTCTCTTTTGAGGTTCTTTATGCAATCTTCCAGAAAGGCCTTTCGAAAAAGGGACCAGTGATTGTTTTTAATAACTTCCTCTGGAGTTTTGTCTAAAGGAACCTCAGGATCTGGGGTCATCACTTCTTTCTCTTGATAAAAGCTGTCTCTGGTGAGAGCTCTCTTTTGCTTCTTCATTTTTTTGTTAGGCAGCGTGGATATCTCTTTAAGGTAGGGAAAAAAACGGAGGCTGAAAAGCTTTGCCCTGGGGCACTTCGGCGAGTTGACTTAAGGTGCTGGGCCAGTGGGGGCTAGGACTAAGTCCGAATTACTCCTTAAACAAGGCAAGTCTGCCAGAACACCTTCCCCCAATCAGGGCAGAGTGTCCCGAGTGCCCCAGATAAACTCCAGGTGTTTGGATTTTGGAGTTTGGAGTTTTGCCACAATGAGCTGAGTCCCACCCTCACTTCCGGCCTACACCACTCTTTATCCCTCTGTCCGAGTTAGACAAACCTGATGTGAAGTTCTTCAGAGATATCCAAAAGTCCAAGTATTTCTGAATTCGTTGATTTGAAGATCAATTCAGAGGCTTATTTTATTGTTGATTTGAGAGAAGATCAGAGGAGACACAGAGAGTCACGTTTTCACTCTGACATCTTGGCTCCGCTCACCATTCTTAATAGAGAAAAAAGAAACAAAAATATAACTTGAAATGATTTGAATTCATTCTGCCTTTTCTTAAATGTTCATGCAAGTAACCCTCAATTTTTGGAAACAAATTTTTTTTTGTGTGTGTGTGTGTCTCTGTCTCTCTCCTCTCCTTTCCTCTCCTCGCTTCTCATCTTCTCTTTTCCTTTCCTTTCATCTCTTCTGTCTCCCATTCTTTCTTTTCTCTCTACTTCCCTCCCTCCTCTCCCCCTTCTCTATTATGTTCGCTCTGCCTACCCATGAGCACTTAATGTTTTTCCAATTGATTAAGTCTGATTTTATTTGTGTGGAAAGTGTTTTGTAGTTTAGTTCGTATGGTTTCTGACTTTTCCTTAGCAGATCGATTCCCAAATATTTTATCTTATCATCCATTATTTTGAATGGAATTTCTTTTTATATCTCTTGTTGCTGAACATTTTTGGTAATATATAAAAATGCTGATGATTTATGTGGATTAATTTTGAATCCTGCGACTTTGCTGAAATTGTGAATTGTTTCTAGTAGTTTTTTAGTTGAGTCTCTAGGGTTCTCTAAGTATACCATCATGTCAACTTCAAATAGTGATAATTTGGTTTCTTAATTTCCTACTCTGATTCCTTTTATCTCTTTTTCTTCTCTTATTGCTAAAGCTAACATTTCTAATACAATATTAAATAGTAATGGTGACAGTGGGCAGCCTTGTTTCACTCCTGATCTTATTGGAAATGGTTTTAGTTTGTCTCCATTACATATGATGCTTGCTGATGGTTTTAAATAGATGCTATTGATCATTTTAAGGAAAAGCCCATTTATTCCTATACTCTCTAGTGTTTTTAACAGGAATGGGTGTTGGATTTTATCAAATGCTTTTTTTTGCGTCTATTGAGATAATCATATGGTTTTTGTTAGTTTGGTTATTAATATAATTAATTATGCTGATAGTTTTCCTAATATTGAACCAGCCCTGTATCCCTGGTATAAATCCTGCTTGGTCATAGTGTACTATCCTAGGGATGACTTTCTGTAATCTCATTGCTAATATCTTATTTAAAATTTTTGCATCACTATTCATTAGGGAAATTGGTCTATAGTTTTCTTTTTCTGTTTTCACCCTACCTGGTTTAGCTATCAGTACCATATCGGTCTCATAGAAGGAATTTGGCAGTATACCTTCTGTCCCTATTTTCTTTTCTTTTTTTTAAGCTTTTTATTTGTATAACATATGTATGGGTAGTTCCCCAACTTTGATCTTTACAAAGCTTTCCAATACAAATTTTACCCCCAGTCCCCTCCCCTCCCCCAGATGGCAGGAAGTCCACTACATGTTAATACTGTTGAAATGCTTGAGATGTTATGCAAGAAAAATCCTATCTACAAGAAAAAAAAGAATCAGAGAAAGGCAACACAATGCAAGCAAATGTCAATAGAGATCATGAAAATGTTACGTTGTGGTCCATATTTCATGTCCCTCTTTCTGGGTGTATATGGTTTTCTTCAGTGAACAACTGGAACTGGTTTGAGACAATTCTTTATTGCAGAGAGCCATGTCCATCAGAATTGATCATCATGTAATACTGTT
>JAJPUD010006314.1:98980-133286 GCA_023553655.1 Myrmecobius fasciatus
TTTGTTCAGATCTGGTCTTTTATTAGAAATAGGTGAAATTCACCTATATCATTGAATGACCATCTTCTTCCCTGGAGGACAATGCTCATTCTAGCTGGATTGGTTATTCTTGGCTGTAATCCAAGTTCCTTTGCCCTTCAGAATATCTGGTTCCAGGCCCTTCGATCCTTCAATGTGGAGGCTGACAGATCATGTGTAATTCTAATTATTGATCCTCGGTATTTGAATTGTTTCTTTCTAGCTCCTAGGAAAATCTTTTCCTTGTTGTAGTAGTCCTGACATTTAGCCACTATTTTCCTTGGGGTTTTAATTTTGAGGTCTCTTTCAGGAGGTGATCGGTGAATTGAAGGTCAGTTCAGAGGCTTATTTTATTGTTGATTTGAGAGAAGATCGGAGGAGGATGCAGAGAGTCACCTTTTCACTCTGCCATCTTGGCTCTGCCCCAATCATCTAGATTCTTAGAGGAGAAGTTAAGTGAATTACAAGAAGAAATAGACAGCAACATTATACTGTGGAGGATTTCAATCTTTCTCTTTCAGAACTAGATAATTCTAAGTATAGGATTAACAAGAAAGAAGTTAAAATAATGAATAGAATTTAAAACAAAATTAGATATGCTAGACCTTTGGAGAAAATTGAATGGGGGTAGAAAGGAATAACCTTTTGCTCAGTGATACATGGCATCTACCCAAAGTTTAACCATGTATTAATGCATAAATGCATCATAATCAATTGGAGAATAGCAGAAATAGTAAATGAATCCTTTTAAGATCATGATACAATAACAATTACATTAATGAAGGACTATGGAAAAATAAACCAAAAAGTAATTGGCAGCTAAATAATGTAATCCTAAAAAATGAGTGGATAAAATAACAAATTATGGAAACAATAAATAATTCATCCAAGAGAATGGCAATTATGAGACAACGTACCAGAAGTTATGAAATGCAGCCAAAGCACTTCTAAAGGAAAGTTTTATATCACTAGATTTTTATATGAACAAAATAAAGAGAAGATCAATGCATTGGGCATGCAACTAAAAAGTTATAGAAAGATCCCAATTAAATATAAAATTTGAAATTATGAAAATCAAAGTAGAGATTAATAATAAAAAGTAAGAAAAGTATTAAACAAATATAGAAAGCAGAGTTGTTTTTTATGAAAAACAACAACAACAAAATAGATTAACCTTTGACTAATTTGATTAGAAAAAGGAAATACAATATCAATAATCTGTCATTCAGAATTTCAATTGATACAAAAAAGACATTTGACAAAAATACAATACCTATTCCTATTAAACACACTAGAGAACATAGAACTAAATAGAATTTTCCTTTAAATAATAAGTAACATCTATCTATCTAAAACCATAAAAGATTAGGGGTGAAACAAAGTTGTCCATTATCACCACTATTATTGAATATTGTATTAGAATTATTAGGTTTAACAATGAAAAAAAATGAAGGAAAAAAAATGAAGGAATTACAGTAGGCAATGAGGAAAAAAATATTACTCTTTACAAGTGATATGATGTTATACTTAGAAAATCCTAGAGAATTAACTGAAAAGCAATCTTAGAAAATATTACCAATGTGTTTACTCCTTCAGGCAATAACAATCACAGCCCATGTTTTCCACCTGGCCAAGCTTTGCCCTCGACTTTCTGCAGATTTTCCATAGAAGATACACACAACCCAATAGAAGCCTCTTATTTTTAATATTTTTTTATTATTTTAAATTTTCATACTACTCTTATAGTATCTCTCTCCTTTGTTTCATTCGGATACTACCAGTCCTCTTTCTTTTTCCAACAATTCACATCCTTGACAATTTATGTTACATCATCATTTACAAATAATTAATTGCTGGTTTATATATTGTGGCCTATTTATATTAACCTTGTGACTTTCAAAGTATCATAGTTTTAAATAATAGCTAGAATTTATAATAATTTATATAATAATAGAAAGAATTTTAGCATGTTAAATTTTATAAGAAGAGCTAAGTGGTACAGTGGATAAAATAATGACCCTGGAATTTGGAAGTCTCATCTTCCTGAGTTCCAATTTGGCCTCAGACACATATTAGCTGTGTAACCCTAGAAAAGCCACTTACCCCTGATTTCCTTAGTTTTATTATCTGAAAATGAGTAGAAAAAAATGGCAAACCACTCCACTATCATTACCAGGAAAATTCCAAATAGAATCACAAAAAATCGGACATGACTGATATGGCTGATAATAACAGCAAAATTTGCAAAGTGTTTTATATATTTCATTTAACGTGATTATTACAATAACCATGGGATGTAGGTAGGCTTACTATCACTATTTTTACAGATTAGGGAACTGAATCGGAAAGAAATTATGTCAATTGCCATGGTCACCCTGCTAGTAAGTTTCTGAGACCTAAGTTCTCCATCTTCTGGGCTACACAGATGTCAGTATGAAATACGTTGGGAAAAAATATACTGGAGCCTTCTGCAAGATGAAATGCATAATGATACTTTAATGAAAATGATGACTTTTTATTTTATTTTTTGTTGTTATTTCTTATTTTTCTCTTTTTTACTAAAGCTTTGTAATTTTCAAAATGTATTCATGAATAATTTTTCAAAAATAATCCTTGCAAAATCTTGTGTTCCAATTTCCCCCCTTGTTCCCATATCCTCCCCTAGATGGCAAGTAATCCAATAGATGTTAAACATGAAAAAAATATGTTAAATCCAGTATATGCATACATATTTATATAATTGTCTTGCTGCACAAGAAAAATGCAATAAAAATGAAAAGAAAATAAAATGCAAGCAAACAACAACAAAAAGAGTGAGAATGCTATGTTGGGATCCACATTCAGTCCCCACAGTCCTCTCTCAGGGTAAAAATGGCTCTCTTCATCACAAGAACATTGGAACTGGCCTGGATCATCTCATTGTTCAAAAAAGCCATGGAGGACTTTTTATTTTATTATTGTTTTAGAAAAATCAATTGTATCCACAAATGCAAAGTATGTAGAGATGATGTATTTTTAAGCTAACATATGATTGCTACTCCAATACCTTAACATGATATGGAAGTGACCCTGAGTTCCAGAAAGCTAGACAGATTCTATCAGAGGCTATCAATCTGAAGGATTATATTATGTTCTTGCTATCAGAGAACCAACCTAGATAAATGCAGAAATCTTCACAGGTAGAGGGGAACTCACCAGAATACTTGATTTTTTTCCAGCACAGAAAATCTTGAAGACAATATGATGAGGCAAAACTACTTATTTTTTGCACCAAAGAAAGAAGCTCCCTCCTTAATGAAAGCAAGATACTCTGGAGTAGGTTCTACAATAAGAATTTAAGAATTTGCTAATCCAAAAATGATTGACTTTCAGTTCTTCAGTTTTGTTTTCCTTAAAGGAATACGGCCATCTGCACCTCTAATATGGTACATTCAGAAAAGGCCTCCAGGAGGATTCCATATTGGAACCTTTTGAAGTTACTCATTTCAATAATTATAGCAGCAGATCTTGCCTTCCCTCTCTCATGTCTTGACAGACTCCAAGTCTTGAGTTCCTCTCCCTGCAGGGCTTGAGGCATATTTCTCTATTAACAATTTCTCTTGCCTGGAACTCATGAGCAAATGTATTGGTACTTAATAACTAAACAAAAATCCCTTTCCTGAGGATATGCCATGTGGAAAGTCCTATGCTCATGCTGTCTCTGCTTTTGCATAGCAAGGTGATGCTTCTCAGAAAACAGAAGGATATTTAATAGAGAACAATCAGATCAATACAGCAGCTGTTCCATTTTGCAGCTTGGCTAGAAGAGGGCACAGAACACAATCTGCTCAAATTTCAAAACTATATTGTAGTGATTTTTCTAGTAATACTTTTTTGTAAGCATCAAAGAAAGATATGTTTTATATTACTACCTCCTGTTATTCCTAGTTAATATTTCTATATAAATGAAGGACAGGAAATAAATCATAACATTTATGTTGTCAATTTTGCATGATTGAGAATGATCTTTGTAATAAATGTAACAATTCAAATTGTTATAATGCTTTGCTCTTAGCCACCCTGTTATGTCTTTCCTCACTATAGCCCTAATTCATAGTACATTTTTTCTTCCAAATTTGCAGATCAGAAAAGTAAAACAGGGAGATAATGTGAGCTAGCTAAAGTAACAAGACTAGAAGATCATTAAGATGACATTTGATCCTAAGGCTAGGCAGATATATGGTAGAATGGATAGAAAGCTGAGACAGGAATGAGGAAGCATCTACTTACATATGTTTGTTATTAGGATCAAATCAGATAATATGTGTAAAATCCTTAGCAGTAAAACATTTAGTAATACATGATTTTCCCCTTCTCTCCACTCTCAAAATCAAAGCCAACGTCCTAGTTAGTCTACCATATCCCTTCTCAGTTACTAATAATTTTTTTTATTCCTCATAACAAGTGAGGAAAAACTATCTTAAACACCTTTAAGGTCTATCTTGAAGAGGAAAGAACTACATTTGAGGTCAGACCATCTGAATATAATTATGAGTTCTTTTATTTGTTCACTGGCTGACTGTGGATAATTCAGTTTACTTTTCTGGGTTTCACTTACTTCACCTTCATAAAGACAATCCTTCCCCTCCCATACTATCACATCTTCTCCAAACACATGCAAAGACAATTTTCATCTTTCATCTAAAAAACTGTGTCCTTCAAATTCTTCTCCCTCCCTCCCAAAGACAGCAAGCAATCTGACAAAGGTTAAGTATGGACAATTCTTTTGAACATATTTCCATATTTGTCATATTCTGCAAAAAAAATAATGAGATCAAAAGAGGGAAAAAGACATGAGAAAAAAAGAAATGAAACCAATTAACCAAACAAGCAATAACACTAAAAATGTGAAAATATTATGCCTTTATCCACACTGATACTAGCCCTCTCTCTGGATATGGATGGCATTTTCTAGTCCAAGTCTACTAGAACTGCCCCCAATGACTTCACAGCTGAAAAAAAGCAAAAGACAATTTTTTAATGAAGATGAAAACCTAATTGGTAGAGATAATTCTCTCACCTGGGAGCTCCCCATCAATACATTCATAGCCTAGTAACTATCCCTATAAAAGAGGGACAGATGAAATAATTTCTAAGGTCACTTACAATTCTAAATTATAGTTTGATGCAATAGAAACAAAAGAAAGCAGATATGTGATTAACAGAAAGAATTAGAACTAATTTCATCTCCATCAATGGAAGTTTTAATTAGGGATTTGACCACTATATGTTAGAGATGTTGGATGGGATTTATGGTTCAGATAAGTGTTAGACTAGAAATCCTACATATTCTTTTCACAATTAGCCCTTTGCATGCTTGGGATGTTATATTAACAAATTCTACAAGTTATGGCACTATCTTTCCCCAAATTTTCTTACATATATGATTGGATACTCTTCAGAACCAGGGTAGAGACTCACAAAAAGAAAAAAATGACAAATCTAATTGTGCATTTTGGAGCTTATGTATATCCCAATATTTTCGTAGTGTCCATGGCTATGTGGCCTCTATTGAAATGTAATATGGAAGAGTGAAAACAAAGTTGGACTTAGAATCAGTAGGCTTATGTTAAAATCCACTCTCAGACAGTTAACATCCTGACTCAGACTACATGATCATCAGGAAAATTCCCTTCTCAGACACTTAATTTCTTTTTTTTTAAATATATTTGAATACATTTTCATTGCTAAGTAATTAATAAACAGTATAATTTGTAATTAATCAGTAATTAAATAATTTAATTAGAAGGGGCCTCTGAGATCATAGTTTTGGAGATTCAGAGGCCACCTAATTCAACTGTCTCATTATTTTTTTTAATTTAATTTTTTTTATTTTATTTGCATAACATATGTGTGGGTAATTCTTCAACAATAACCCTTACATAGCTTTCCGTTACAAATTTTTCCCCCAACTCCCCACCCCTCCCCTAGATGGCAGGATATCCACTACATGTTAATTATGTTAAAATATTGGCAAATCGAATATATGTATACATATTTCCAAACTTGTCATTGTTGTGCAAGAAAAATCTTGTCTACACAAACGATATATCAGATAAAGGAAACACAATGTAAGCAAACATCAATCAAGGAGTATGAGATTGTTATGTTGTGGTCCACATTTCACATCCCTCTCTCTGGATGTATATGGCTTTCTTCAGTGAACAATTGGAGGTGGTTTGAAACATTTCATTGTTGAAGAGAGCCATGTCCATCAGAATTGATCGTCATGTAGTACTGTTGTTGCCGTGTATAATGATCTCCTGGTTCTGCTCATTTCACTCAGCATCGGTTCATGTAAGTCTCTCCAGGCCTCTCTGAAATCATCTTGCTGGTCATTTCTTACAGAACAATAATATTCCATAATATTCATATACCATAATTTATTCAGCCATTCTCCAATTGAAGGGCATCTATTCAATTTCCAGTTTCTAGCCACTATAAAAAGGGCTGCCACAAACATTCTTGCACATGTGGGGCCTTTTCCTTCCTTTATGATTTCTTTGGGATATAAGCCCAATAGAAATGCTGCTGGGTCAAAGGGTATGCACAGTTTGATAACTTTTTGAGCATAGCTGCAAATTGCTCTCCAGAATGGCTGTATCCGTTCACAGCTCCATCAACAATGCATCAGTGTCCCAGCCCTCCCACATCCCCTCCAACATTCATCATTAACTTTTCCTTTCATTTTAGCCAATCTGACAGGTGTGAAGTGGTATCTCAGGGTTGTCTTGATTTGCATTTCTCTGATCAATAGTGATTTGGAGCACCTTTTCATATGACTATAAATAGTTTTAATTTCATCTTCTGAAAATTGTCTGTTCATATCCTTTGACCATTTATTGATTGGAGAATGGCTTGAATTTTTATAAATATGAGACAATTCTCTATATATTTTAGAGATGAGACCTTTATCAGAACCCTTAAATGTAAAGATGATTTCCCAATTTATTGCTTCCCTCCTAATCTTGTCTGCATTGATTTTGTTTGTACAAAAACTTTTTAACTTAATATAGTCAAAGTTATCTATCTGGTTTTCAATTAAGAGTTCCAGTTCTTCTTTGGACATAAATTTATTCCATCTCCATAGGTCTGAGAGGTAAACTATATTACATTCCTCTAATTTACTTATAGTATCACTCTTTATATCCAGATCATGAACCCATTTAGATCTTATCTTGGTATGTGGTGTTAGATGTGGGTCAAGCCCTAATTTCTTCCACACTAGTTTCCAGTTTTCCCAGCAGTTTTTGTCAAATAGTGAATACTTATCCCAAAAGCTGGGGTCTTTGGGTTTATCAAAAACCAAATTGCTATAGTTATTGCCTTTTTCGTATCAAACTATGGGAAGTTATGAGATTACCTGTGGGAGGAATGAGGGGAGAGGATGAAACAAGTCAAAATTTTGAGTATCGCTGAAGTTTATGGGGCACAAAATAGATGATGAACCTGCAAAATATTCCAAAAAAGGAGTGGCAGAGAAAAAAGTAGGGAAAGAAGAGAAGGGAGGAAGGAAGGAAAGACAGATTGAAGAAAGGAAGGAAAGATGGAAAGGAGGAAGGGAGGGAAGGGAGAGAGCAAAGGAGGAAGGAAGGAATGAAGGGAAGGAGGAAAGAAGGAAAGGAAGAAGGAAGGGAAGGAGGGAAGAATAAAGGGAAGGAGAGAGGAAGTGAGGAAGGAAGAAAGGAGGGAAGGTAAGAGAGAAGGAAGTGAGGGAGGGAGGAAAGGAGGAATTAAGAGAGAAGGATGGAGAGAAGGAAGGAGGAATGGAGGGAGGGAGGCTGGATAAGAGGGAAGGAGGGAGAAATAAAAGAAGATTTAGTTATTTGTTCTTATTTTATGTTAGATACTGTGTTGAACAGCATTCCAAACAGAAGCAGAAAAAAAGGAAGACTACCACCAAATGACTTTATATCCTATTTCAGGAAGACAACACTTAAAAGGGAATTGTAAAAAAATTGGGGTTGGTTTTTAAAGTACCCAGTGTAAGAACATGGTCTGGGAACGAGGAAAGAAGCACAAAATGGTCAGGAAAGTTAGCCTTGCATCACTCCCCAAAATCTAGGACCTGGTAGAATTCACCCATGACATCAGGCAACAGCCCTTAATGTGTAATGTTCCATTTTGAGAAAGCCACAGGAATGGTTGGAGGAGGCTGCAAGCAAAGAGGGAAGTGCCAGGATGAAACAGCATTATTTGGATGTCTGGACACTAGGAGCACAGTTTGGAGGGAAACCAAGAAAGATTAGGGATATGAAGAGAGAGTATCCAGGAGGAACAGATGGCCAAGAATGCTAAAACTTGCAGAATGGTAAAGGCAAATGAAGGCTGAAAAAAGACTAATTTTTTGTTTAAAAGTGTATAGGTAACCTTGAAGAGAAAAGTTTTATAAGTGATGCCTGAGGCCAATCCTATGAGAACCCTGAAGGTAAATAAATGAACCAAGAGTATTTCAGGTTTGACCACAAAAAAGAGAAATAGCCATCTATTTCTATATCTATATAGAAATATATATATCTATATTTCTATATATATAATATATAGATATATTTCTATATCTATATATACATATCTTTCTATATCTATAGAGAAAGAGATCATAAAATTAGAAGTTGAAAAGTAACTTGAGACATTCTCTAATTTATTTTAGCCTGCTCATTTTATAAATAAGGAAACTGAGGCTGAGTGTGAGTGAAGGTCAAATAAAATTAAGAGAACTCTCATTTAATCCTATTAAGAATTGATATTATGGGAATGGATTTCTAGGCACTTGTGGCTGTTTGCAATTACACATCATTTTAAGTCATTAAATTTTTTTTCTAACAGTAACTTTGAGTCCTAACGATTATTTTTATATTGAGAAATTTGAGTTGCTTATGCCATTTAGATTATGGATATAATCTGTAGCTCATAGTAAGAATAATGGTGTTAAATATTAACATTTTACAAATCATTTTACGTAAATAATGTCAATTCCTTAACAATGGAGATTATAATCTTTGTCATTATTTGTCAGGAATATTGGGATGTTGGGGAACAATTTTCTTTTTAGGTACAGGATTGGCTAGATGGTCTTTGATGTTATTTCAAACACTATAAGCTGTGATCTTAAACCAATCCTACTAGCATGTTAATTTGACTAAGAAGCCACTTTTAGAGATTTCTCAATTTTCCAAGGATTATATTTCTGGTAAAGGGAGGGAGACAGTGGAACTAGAAAAATAAACTCATTTTCAATACAGTGATTTTTCTATTGGCCCACACTGGAAGCCTTGGCTTAATGATACTCATAGCACACATTAGCATGTATCATGACTATAGCTTCTAGCTTAATAGCCTGAACAGTTTTCAATTAAAAGTTTGTTTAACATTAAGAAAGTGTCTTTAATGGCACCTCATGAACACTTCTCTTCTTCACTCCAGTCTTGTAGCATTTCGACTAGGAGGCTGTCTCTCCACCAACTGTTTGGTGATTTAGCAGAGCCAAGGAGACAGACTGCTCCCATATGTTTGAGTAAGTTCCTTCTTATTTAACCTCCCAGCTAGGAAATTAGCAAGTACAGCTTCATCCTTTTAGATGGCAAGCATTTTGTATTCTGAATAGACTGTTGTATAGAGTTCATAGTTAACTGTTGATTGTTCCTTTGACACACTAGTTATTTATGAAATTATTTGTAGCACACTTATTAACCAATACATTTTCTAAGGCGATTGTAGGAATAACTCATGAAGGTGAGTTGGATCCTCATGGGATTTTCATAACATTTTTCTTTCCAAGTTGTGCAATTATGCACTGCAAATGGGACTCATGTTTGGGATAAAGATGGATGCCTACACCTTCAGTGTAATCAATTTTAGAAAGCTTTATTTCCATATTTCTATGTACCATATTGGTCTTAATATAAGCAACCCAGGAATCTAAAGTTGTTTCACTGAAATGATATAATTTTGAAAAGAAAACATATACATATAGATTCAGAGTCAAAAGAAAACCCCCCCTCAAGAAAAATAAATATTTTAAAATGCTTCAAACTGTATTCAGATATCATCATTTCTTTTTCTGGGAATGGATAGTATTTTTTCTCATATGTCCTTCAGAGTTGTCTTGGATCATTGTATTGCTACTTTGTACACAGTACACTTCACATATCACAATTTTTTCACCCATTCCCCAACAGATGGGCTTCCATTCAATTTCCAATTATTTGTCTCAAAAAAAGAACTGCTACATATATTTTTTTGTTTTTTATCTTTCTTTTAAATCTCTTTTTAGATATAGACCTAGTAGTAGTGTTGCTAAATCAAAGAGTATGCATGGCTTTATAGCCTTTGGGCACAATTCCAAATTTCCCTAAAGACTGGTTCAATCAGTTCACAATTCCACTAACAAGGCATTAAATTTTTCCTACATACTCTCTAACATTTGCCACTTTTCATTTCTGTTCTTTTAGCCAATCTAGTAGGTATGAGATAGTATTGCAGAATTGTTTTAATTAGAATTTTTCCAATCAATAGTGAGTTAGAATGTGTTCTCATATCTATAGATAGCTTTCATTATTTCATCTGAAAACTGTTATCAATTAAGTAATGGTTCTTATTTTTATAAATTTACTCAGTTCTCTATTTGCTTAAAAATGCAGTCTTTATCACAGAAACATTTCAATTTTTCTGCATATTTATTTTTGCTAACTCTAGTTACCTCCATCCTATTCTCCCCATCAAGTTTATTCTATTTTCTTTCTGATTAACCCTGTCCTTCTTCAGAAGTGCTTTGCTTCTGAGTCCATTTCTATAGTTGCTGTAGGAGGGATAACTATTGTGTTTCATTTATATTGTATGGGGTATTTTAAAATGCTTTCTAAATGGATTATTATTCATTTTAATGTTCCAAAAGTTTTTATTAGTATAGCTAGGATTCATTTCATTCTTTTATTTCCAATACAGTTCAGATGGAAGTAGTCTTGAGATAAGCAGGATTATAGACATTATTCTATAATATTACAAATATAACAATTTTTACAAATATTACAAAATCTATTTAATGAAGTTCAGAAAGAAATGGCCCCAAGACAAATCTCTATCCTTACATTACGATTTCACATTTACTGTTCTACAAACTACTGCACAGGTGGAGAATATCTATATCTAATTAATGAGTTTAATAAACACATTTGCATGTGAACTCATCCTCTATAGTAATTAAAGAATACTCTACACTACCCTTTTAGTATATGGGGCAAGAAGAATGCTAGGTACCTCCTTGGGTTTCAATGTTATTCCCTGTTGATTATATTACACAGTTTAGTTCATAATAAAGTTATGGTTACAGTACAGTTTACTACTTGAGGTTTTCTAAGACACTTTCAGATTATCATAAATTAGTCGAATACTGTTGTGCTATAAGAAATGATGAGCAAGGTGATTGAAGAAAAAAACAAATAAACGTGGTAAAAAAACAAAAAAATAGAATATTTATATAAAGTAAAATAAAGCCATGAGAGCAGAACCAGGAGAACATTACACACAATTCCAAAGGTTTAAAGTCATCCCTGATAAACTATGCATGACTTAGCTACTCTGATCAGTACGATGATCCAAGACAGTTCCTAAGACCCTATGATAAAAAATGCCATCCATCTCCAGAGAGAAAACTGATGAATTCTGAGTGAAGATTGAAGCATATTTTTCACTTTCAATATAATTGAAGGGAAAAAAGAAAATAGTGAGAGTTTGAAGAAAGAGTATCTTCCAAAAGAACATCAAAGTTCCAGTCTCACTAGATCACAGAGATCAGAGAGAAGAAAAAAGTATGAAAAAACTAGGAAGGTAGGAAGAGGCCAAGTTATAAAAGGCTTTTATAAGATTAAATATTTGGTTTTGGAGATGGCAAAGAGTGACTGAAGCTTATTGAATGTAGTCAATGGGAGATGGAAATATGCTTTATCAAAATTAATTAGAAATTATATTTGTATGTAATAGAAATTGGTGGAATGTGAGATCTTACTTCTAAAAGAAAAAAACAGTTTTGATTTGGACATAAACACATGTACATTAATTATTTCATTTAAAAATATTCTGAATTTGCAGTAGCAAATTTTCTGTTACTTTTAAAAAGATCATCATCAAAATAATCATCAATTCTGTACCCAGAGAGAGGACTGTAGGAACTGAGTATAGATCACATCATAGTATTTTTACTTTTTTGTTGTTGTTTACTTGCATTTTGGTTTTTTCTCATTTTTTTTTCTTTTTGATCTGAATTTTCTTGTGCAGCATGAAAATTGTGGGAAAATGTATAGAAGAATTACACATGTTTAACATATACTGTATTACTTGCTATCTAGGGGAGAGGATGGGAGGAAGAAAGGGAGAAAACAATGGGAACACAAGGTTTTGCAAGGGTAAATGTTGAAAACTATGTATATATTTTGAAAATAAAAAACTAAGGAAAAAAATTAAAAAAATAATAATCATTATCATCATTTTTCAGAAACAAATAGGGCAACAGTTCTCAAACAGTTTTTAAAAAACTTAGGACTTAATTACATTTAAAAATTGAGGACCTCCCACAAGAGCTTCCTTTTTATGGGTTTTATCATCAATATTTACTGTGTTAGAAATTAAGTAATCTTATCATTATTATGAGAATAATTTCGACTCTATTTACCCTCCTAAAATGTTGTAGAAAACACCTAAAGTACACTTTGAAAACCTATAATTTTGGGGACATTTTTAAATTTTTCCCCATTTTTGTAAATTTTGAAAGGTTAATGTCAAATAAAGAGCATCTTCTATTCTCTACTTTGCTGTTTAATGTGTGAAACCTTAGACTACTCATTTGTTTATTTGCTAAAATAATTCTTTCTTCCATTTCCAAGTCTTATCATGAATCATTTAGGACATTTCATTTGTTCTGTATGACTTTCCAACAGCTGTCCCCACTCCCAAGAATGTACTTGTTTCTTACCTCTGCCCCTAATAATCTCCAGCTTTTTTTTTTTTTTAATTTCAACCTCATTCCCATTTTCCTATAAGAAGCTATTCTGGACTGTCCTACTTTTCTTAAATCTTACACCCTGAAATTACTTTGAACTTAGTTTATATGTATTCATTGTATTGGGGTTATTTTATTTCTTCAAATCTTCATCCAATATAATTTTAACATTCTGAGATAAGGACGACTTCATTTTTGTATTTTTATGCTCAGCATCTAGAGCCCCATCTGGAAAATAGCAATAAATTATTGTTGATTTATATAATGATGATGATGATGAATGAATGAATGAAGAATAACCTATTCCAACCTCTTTATTTCATACATTGGAAAACTGAAGTCCAAAGAAATAGCAACTTGTTCAGTTATTAGCATGTTAAGTAGCAAGTAATTTAGATCCAGCTCCCCAGTTCTCAACTCAATACTTCTATTGCATATATTTGTTTTTTAATTTATGATTAGGATATGTCCTGTCACTGTTTATGAATTTAGTAGACAGATGGCCATTCTAACAGCTTCTTTAATTAAAATATAGCTGACAACAATATTTCTGTAAAAAGAAAAGAAAGGTACCTAAATCTGTTGACTATTCAGTAATAAGGAAGCCAACTTGCAAAGCCAATTTTAAGTTTCCAATAAGGCTAATCTTCTTTAGTGAGCAATAAATTAAGCAACAAAATCATTTAATATGGCAAGAGGGAAAGAGACATACATACACACACACACACACACACACACACACACAGAAACTCCTTCACTGAAGGAATTTGATCTGAACTAAAAGAATTGTTGAATTTGACAAAATACGTCTCTCTGCCCTCCTGCCTAGAGTCAACAAAGAGAATAACAAGATTTTGCCAGTCCCAGGCTATGAGTCATTGCCTTTGCTGAGAACACAATTAATAGGCTAACTGAAAAGAACAATGCACTATAATTCTTGGGTCTGGGGCTATAGTAAAGACTACAGTTACTTAGTAGAGAGCAAAGAGATCTTTGCATCAAGATGCTGTGAACATCCCAGAAGTTGTGTACTTTGTCCAATTCAGCCTGACAACAGTCAAGCCATGGTCTGCAGAGGTTGGGCAACTCAGTGAATCATATTTTGTTACTCCTTAGAGGGCACAGGCAGGACCTTTATGATTCTTCCCTCTCTATTCTCAACATCAAAACCTATTCTCTATAATGTCAAAAATCAAATCCCTTTTCATACAAAAGTATTATTTTTTTTTACTAAGGGAAGGAAATCATGAGTGCTACATGGCACAATGAGTAGAGTGTTTGACATGGAGTCAAGACGATTTGAATTCAAATTCAGCCTCAGATACTTATTAGATGTATGACCCTGCCTAGACAAATCATTTAACTTTTCTCAGTCTCAGTTTCCTATCTGCAAAACACTGGCAATAACAGCGTTTAATTTTCAGGGTTTTTAAGATATATTTCTCTCTTTACCTATCTACAAGTACTTTGCAAACAATATAAAGATGCCAGATATTTTAATTAGCCCTTTTTATATTCGATATGCCATTATACACTGTCAGAAACAGTAAAAAAAATAAATTGAGAAAAGTGAATTATTATCTTTCCTGAGGTATGTACTTCCTAAGAGATAATGGAATGTTAAAGTCATATGAATGATTCTCTGCTGGTTGGTTTTTGGCAAGCCAAAAAGAAAAAAAATATTTTTGAGAGATGCTGGAGACTTTTACTGACACTTTTGAAATGACAAATAATTTACGTATCCTTCTAGTGAAAAGAGTGGTCCTGTGATGGTGACTATGACTTTTTGTTGTTGCTTGATCATACTAGAAGGGAAAAAGAGGAAAACCATGGAAAGCCTGGTGTAGGCTCAATTATATGACAACAGACAACTTTATCATGTCAGGATGATCACCATAATAACAGCAGTTCATACAGTTGTGTAATATATTAGAGTTTACAAAGAATTTGCCAGCATTTTATAGGGTACATGTTAAGAACTATCCCCATTTTTCAGAGAAAAATAAAGAAATCAAGACACAAGAGCAATTATCTTGTCAATAGTCACATAGTAAAGATTAACATCATAATTAACTTGGAAAGCTTCTATTTCAGCCCTTTCATTTTACTAACGAGGAAACTAAGACTTAGGGAAGCAGTTAAGTATTACAGTAACTGGAGTGCTGACCCTTGAATCAGGAAGACCTGATTTCAAATCTGGCCTCTAGAGATTTACTAGCTGTGTGATCCTTAGCAAGTCACTTAATCATGCTTGTCTCAGTTTCCTCATCTATAAAATGATCTAGAGAAGAAAATGGAAAACCACTCTAGTATTTCTGCCAAGAAAGGTTCAAATTAGACCATGGAAAACTGAGTATGAATGAATGAAAAGACTTAACAAAGAGAAGAACAAAAGTAAAGTCCAAGAGGTGAAATGATTGTTCCCAGGTCACAAAGCTAGAAATTGGCAAAGATGAAGTTTTTGCCCAGTTTCTCTGACCCTAGAATCAGTGTTTTTTAATGTCACTGTATTATTTCAAGCTACATTTCACCTTCCTAAGAGTTGTGAAGAATCTACAGAAATATGTAAAGCCTGGGAAGCAGATCTCCTGTTTTTAATTAGTTATAGGGACATCCTATCAGATCTTAAGCCAAGGTCATTTCTACCTTAATTCCTTTAGCAGAATAAATCAAAGGTACCTAGTAGGAAGAAAAAATAAGCTAAGAATATAATTGAGAGTAACATTTATTTGGTGGTTACTGTTGGATTTTTTAACTCATTAATTAAGGGAGATTTGCCATTGAATTACCCTAGTAGTCAGTTAGCCAAGATGGTTCATTAAAGGCCAGATTTTATTATATATTACACGCTTTATGCTCCTCACACAAACTTATTATACTGCTCAGAGAAGGTGATCTCTGGAAGCACATTAGACTAATGTTCCTGAAACTCCAGCTAATGTAAGTTTTATTGAATTGCTGTAACTAAAAAAGGTCACCTAATGATTTGTTCTGATAATGGATTTAGAGAAAGAAAAATGTAATGAATGGGCAATGGCCACTTTTGACCTTGGGACACTTAGAGAGTTGTTGGGATGTAGGAAGATTCTATCACTACAGACATTGTAAGGAGAATCATTTAAACCCAGTTTTTTGTGGTTTTTCTTTTCATGATTGGTGATAATAAAATTGATAAGGCCTGATGAGGCAATAGCAGATGTCTATTACAAAAACACCAATGTTAGTATATCCATGCAAGTCATTCCTCCAACTCTGAAACATAGTATTTCTTCATCTCTGACTAATGAAATCCTTTTCTTACTTCATGGGCTAACTCAGGTTTTAACTTATGTAGAGTATCTTTAGCAATACACACTATTAATACCAATCTCTTTCTTTTCTATTTTTCTTAGAACATTTCAAGGGAACTTGTCATTTGCTTCTATCACATTCTACCTCAGGCCATATTTATTTGTGTTTCTGTGACACCTTACCTAGTAGATTAAATTCCTTGCAAACAAAGGATGTGTTCTGTTATGATGATGACTACAATGATGATTTTATCCTTTTAGCCCTTCTGAGAAAAACTCTGTTGTCCCTCTCTTGCCAGTTAACTTTGTATATGAAATCTAGACTGGAAAAGTGTACAAATTTGCTTTATATTCATAAATGTATCCTTTAGCCCTTTATAAAATCTAAGATATCTGTGATGTCAAGAGTGTATTGAATCAAGGTAAAATTTAAATCTGGTATCTTCTTTATATAATTCCTTACTAGTGATCTTTCCATCCATACAGCCTATGGTTGTAGAGGCTTATAAGAATACCGTCAATCTCTCCCAAGTTGTCTTTCAGTCCCTCAAATTATATACAGGCCATTTAAACAGTTTATTAAATGAGTAAGACTGTGTTCCAAAATATTCCTGTGGAGCATGGGGGTGGGAAGTGGTAGTGATTCCACTGATATTGCCATATGCTTCAGAGACCAAATATTTGTAGCATCTATAAACCTATAAATACCTGCACAATTATGTTTAATATATATATATAATGATTTAACATTAGTAAAGTATTTTAAAGTGATATAAATGCTATTTATATAATACTCATAAACTATATATTATTATGTATTTATTAATGTAATGAACTTTGTTTTAACTTTATTTCACACAATTTGGATATTAGCAATGTTTCAGCCACTATATTTTTTGGTAGTGTTCATGAATAGAATAATCTCAATTTCATAGCCATGATGCACTGAGAAAGTATGATTCTGTTCTTGGAATAAATGTAATCACTACAATGTTTTCAGAATAGACTTCTGAAAGTAGAATATTTTGGAGAATATCAATGATTGTAGAAAGTCCTATTTGTTGTTTGTTTGACTTACTCTAAGGATCACTGTTTTTATTTACTTTATATACTTTATTAAAGTAAAATTCTGAATCCATTGGATGGTTCCATTGAGGAGATTTTAGAGTAGAGATGGGTAATAGCCACACAGACTAAAAAAATCATGTTTGAGATTTTGATCTGCTCTGTTGAAGGGAATATTTGCCTCAATGATATCAGAGATCCCCTAAAGTATTGAGATAATTCAATACATGAAAATCCCAAACCAAGAAGAAACAAACAAATATGATTTGATGGGGTGTTGTTCCCTTCATGAATTTGAAGCCCAACTTGACCATGAAATCTCCATAAAAATAGACTTTGAGTTGTGGAAAGAAAAAAAAAAACTTGGTGACAAGGTTTTCTGCACTAAACTAAGCTCTTCATTAAGAAAAGCGTCACACATAATCTTTTGAGCATGGGGATTCTTCATGCAATGTCAACTCTGCTGGCATAGGCTTCACAGCACGAAAAAAACAAATTAATAACTTGTATTGGAATATAGAAAATGATATACATATATCCTATCACTTGGCTGTCTCAACAATGCGCTGAGGGAGGAGCTATTATTTGTATTTAATATTTGAAGAACCTGAGATAGGGAGAATAAGTGATTTATCTAGCCTCACACAGCTATTATGTTTCTGAGGCAAGAAGAGACTGAGGTATTTTTGACTCCAATTCACCACTCAGCTACCTACTGCCTAGCGTCTAAGATATTTTGTGGAGGCCATCTTAATTACTCTTATTAAAAACTCATGTTATGGATACTGAGTGGCTGCCCATCAGAGAATGGCTGAATAAGTTATAGCATATGAATGTTATGGAATATTATTGTTCGGTAAGAAATGATAGACAGGATGATTTTAGAAAGGACTGGAGAGACTTACACCAACTGATGCTGAGTGAAACGAGCAGAACCAGGTGATCATTATACACAGCAACAACATTATTATACAATGATCAATGCTGATGGACACAGCTCTTTTCAACAATGAGATGATTGATGCCAGTTTTAATGATCTTGTGATGAAGGGAGCCAAGACACCAAGAGAGAGGACTGTGGGAACTGAATGTGGATCACAGCATAACATTCTCACTTTTTTGTTCTCTTGTATTTTGTTTTCTTACAGATTTTCTTTCTCTTTTTTGACCTGATTTTTCTCTACAAGAGAATTGTATAAATATGTTTACACATAAAAATCATAAAGTAATATTTATCTTTACTATGTTTAACCCTTAAAAATAAAAATTAAGACTCATGTTAATAGCAATGGTTGCTACTTTAGAGAGCTGTTCTGACAGAGACCAGTTTTGTAAGTTTCAGGTTGTTAATATCTCTTTGTTAAGAGATAGAATGGGGCATAAATATCAGTAGGTGGCAATTGAAATGGAATAGAACATAGTTTTGCCTAGATGCCTTCTCTCCAAGGTCCACAATCTCTTTTACCCCATCCCCATTTCCAGCAATCTCTAGACAAGTTCTTAAATATGCCTTGAATATAGTTTCTTGCAATAAGTGGTTGGGGAAATCAAAGTATTTCAATACATGTGGCAATCAGTAAGTATATTGAAATAGATCTTGATTGAAATTGAAATAGGGAAGAAACTTTTAATTTCTCCATTCTGATTAGAAAAAAAACTAATTAGGAGGTCTCAAGCTTGATAGGAGAAATGAAAGGAGAGATGCAGTCATTTAGTTCATTCATACTTCATGCTTCTGAGCATATGGAAGGAAAGACAGGATAATTTGGGTGATAAAACTGTAGAAATAATGATCTCTTTGCTTTTTATGTGCTCTGGCTTTTTTCCCTAGCATACTATTTGCCTCCACTCTCTAGGTGGGCACCCCATCTCTAGAAATTCTCTAGATCTACAATATAGAATTTTCCTGAATTTGTATCTTTTATTTATTTATTTATTTTTATTCTTTAGTTGCAAAACATAAGTATGGGTAATTCTTCAACATTAACCCTTACAAAGTTTTCTGTTACAAATTTTTCCTCCCTACTCCCCAACCCTCCCCTAGATGGCAGGATATCCATTACACGTTAATTATGTTAAAATACTTGACAAATCGAATATATGTATACATATTTCCACACTTATTGTTGTGCCAGAAAAATTATATCTACAAGAAAAAAAATCAGAGAAAGGAAACCCAATGCAAGCAAAAATCAATAGAGAGGAGCATGAAAATGTTATGTTGTGGTCCACATTTCATATCCTTCTCTCTGGGTGCATATGGCTTTCTTCACTGAACAATTGGAAGTGGTTTGAAACATTTCATTGTTGAAGACAGCCATATCCATCAGAACTGATCTTCATATAGTATTGTTGTTGCCATATATAATGATGTCCTAGTTCTGCTCATTTCACTCAGCATCAGTTCATGCAAGTCTCTCCAGGCCTCTCTGAAATCATCCTGCTGGTCATTTCTCACAGAACAATAATATTCCATAACATTCATATACCATAATTTATTCAGCCATTCTCCAACTGATGGGCATCCATTTCCAGTTTCTAGCCGCTACAAAAAGGGCTGCCACAAACATTCTTGCACATCTGGGGCCCTTTCCTTGTTTCATGATTTCTTTGGAATATAAGCCCAATAGAAATGCTGCTGGGTCAAAGGGTATGCACAGTTTGATAACTTTTTGAGCATAGCTCCAAATTGCTCTTCAGAATGGCTGGATCTGTTCACAGCTCCACCAACAATGCATCAGTGTACCAGCCTTCCCACATCCCCTCCAACATTCATAATTATCTTTTCCTGTCATTTTAGACAATCTGACAGGTGTGTAGTGGTACCTCAGAGTTGTCTTAATTTGCATTTCTATGATCAATAGTGATTTGGAGCAACTTTTCATATGACTAGAGATGGTTTTAATTTCATCACCCGAAAATTGTCTGTTCATATCCCTTGACCACTTATCTATTGAAGAGTGGCTTGAATTCTTATATATATGAGACAATTCTCTATATATTTTAGATATGAGACCTTTAACAGAACCCTTAAATGTAAAGATGATTTCCCAATTTATTGCTTCCCTCCTAAACTTGACTGCATTGGTTTTGTTTGTACAAACACTTTTTAACTTAATATAGTCAAAGTTATCTATCTGGTGTTCAATTAAGAGTTCCAGTTCTTCTTTGGACACAAATTTATTCCATCTCCATAGGTCTGAGAGGTAAACTATATTACGTTCCTCTAATTTATTTATTATATCACTCTTTATATCCAGATCATGAACCCATTTAGATCTTGTCTTGGTATGTGGTGTTAGATGTGGGTCAAGCCCTAAATTCTTCCACACTAGTTTCCAATTTTCCCAGCAGTTTTTCTCAAATAGTGAGTACTTCTGAATTTGTATCTTACCAGGGCTTTCATTCCTGTCTCTTCACTCAATGGGAAAAAATGGTCATCATCAAAACCTCATCTATCTCTCTATTTCCTTCTAATCACTTCTGTAAAACAAGCATTTCTATCCTATTTAATTTGCCCATTATAATCTCTTCAGTTTTTGTCTCCTTTGTATTATAACAAGAAAAAACTGAAGAATATTGGATCTTGGATGAAAAACCAAGAGACCAGAGAGAGGAATTGACTTCTTAAATGTGACACAAAGGCCTTCATTCTAGATTAGAAAATAAAACAGCAGAAGGAAGTTTGACTCTGGAGTCCCAGAAACTGAGTTCAGATTCCGTCTGTGAAGCTTACAACCTGATTTACCTTTGATGAGTTATATACAGTATTTGGATCTCAGTTTCTTCATCTGTCAAAAGGGATAATACTAGGCACCTTTTTCCTCACAATATTGTTTGAAAGTACTATTTAAATGTGAAAATAATATAGAAATGTGAGTTTATATTTTGATTAAATCTACAAGAAGTTTTTTTTTTTTTTACTGAATAAATAGTCGCTAGAAAGTCTATTCAGGAGATAATTTGTTTGGAGACTGTGAATAATAGCGATGGAGAAAGAGGATTGTGTACCTTAGAGGGAAGGCACTTAGCCTGAAGCATATTCTATAGCATTCCAGTAACCATCTCCTGATGTGTATGCCTCTGCTACCTCTTAACAGAGGTGAACCAGTTGTAGCTTAGTAGGATCAAAAGCTATATTGAAGACCTTCTGTCCAAAATACTATAATTGTATAAATAAGAAAGCTAAAGCTTAGAAAGGCAAGTGACTTTCCTAGCATAATGTAGCCAGTTAGTAGCATCAATAAAATTGAAATCTAGGCTTCCTGTCTCTTTATCCAATTAATTTATAGTAGGCCTTTGAGGGAGATGTACCCCTTGAAAGTATTATTCATGGATACCTCAAATCCCTGGCTTCTAAGTAAAATCCTATACCTAAAATTTGTCAATTATTTTCTACATAATAATAGGTAAATCAAATTCAGTTCTGTTATATGTTGAGTGACTCCACAACTGTTATGGATCCAATGTTATAACATACATAGAAACCTTTATAATACCCATAAACTTTGTAATTAAATTGCAGAACAAAGAAATCAGAAAACTTCTGGTCCTCCTTTGGGCTCTAAGAAGAACTCTTTGGAAATGCTTCTAGCCATAAATGGAACATCAAAGATGTAGAGGATGAAAAAGAAGCTAACTTAATCAATCTGCTTTACCTAACATCCTATATCTTTCTCATTAAAAAAAAAAAAAGAAACCACTTGCTTTTGTCACATGGTTTATCATTGCTCCTAATGGTCTATTAATGACCTGCCAATTCAGTGTAGTTTGGGAGGGAATAGCCCAGAAGCACTGTTGCAGGGCCTTCGCCTCAGTGAGCTTGCCTATTTGTTTTACATGCCCATAATCCTGTAGTACAAAATTCTTACAAATAGAGTTATATCAGCCTCATTGACTACGTGGTGGTGATTAGTTAATTATCATTAAATACCACACATTGGTCTAATAAGAGGAGTGTTCTGTCTTCATTGTGAAGGAAGGGTAAGAGAGAACAGCCACAGCCTAGCCTAAGAACTTTAACCAAGGCAGGAGAGGTGGAGGTGTTCTCCAAGTTACTGAAATTTAAAGAGACCAATATCATTTATATTATATAAAAGCTTTTACAAAAAGAATAATCATGTTGAAAAGCATAATCATAAATATTCAATCATTCTCCTAAACACATTCCTTGGTAAGGACACAGTCCTTACCATTTCAATCTTTAGGATGAGAGGGAGATTAGGTTCATAGTTTAGCTCAGTTTCCACTGAACACAGTCCCAGTTCCAACTCTACTTCCTTCCCAACTTCTTCCACTTTAATCCCAGGGATTCAGATTTCTCAGAGCTTCCTTGCTGGGTTGGTTATACCACTCTACCTGATTCTAAAATTATTATGGCTTGAGAATCATGCTGTAGAGATCATCTCCTGCAATTGAGTACAAAGAATGCAGAATAAAGGCCACTGCCACAAGTCCATTTCTTAAAGGGATGCAAACCTGGGAGGCAAATCCCTCCTTTCTCACCTGTTCACTTAATTGCATCCACACTGGGTACAACAAAATAGGAGTTGACAAAAAAGGGAGCAGTTAAAAATAGCAGGAAAAAGAATGAAGCATCTAGTTTTAATGACACAGAAAGCCAATCACAGGAGGCTACTTCTACCTATATGATCGATGAGTTCCAGGTTAGCCAAACCAAGCATTCTTAAGGATATTCTAATCAAGAAATACAGGAACAGTTAACAACTCAGCACCAAGTTAGCAATAGAAAAAAATATAGGGAGAATTAAAATAGGAAGCTACTTGCAGGTGACTTATTTGGTTCTCCCCCACTTGTGGGTATAATGCTTTATCATATTTAAACTGCATCTCTCTGAGTATATGGAATTTATTATTCATTTCTCTAGTGCTTGAGAATAAAATTGTATTCAATTTTGTGTGGAAATTAGTCAGGAATGGTTCTCTATCAGTAATAGACACATTTATAAGTAGCAGGTGTTACAGTAGATAGAGAACTGTCCTCAGAGTTAGAATGACCTAAGTTCATGTTCTACTTCTCACACACTGTGTGATCCTGGATAAGTTGCATAACATCAGAGTGCCCCATTCATTGTTCTAAGACCATATGCATATAGAATTATTTTTGATCTGCCTCTATAAGTGTCATGAGACTGATTGATACTAGTAGTAAAGAGACTTTCTCTTTTGTTTTGTTGATTGCAATAAGTCCTTAGGTTTTTTTTGTTCAATTATGCTTCTCTCCATATAAAGTCAATATAAACTTAATAGAATGCCTTTTTTTCTCTATTTGTGTTTTTGCATATAATTGTGGATTTCTTAAAAAATCAATTTATTAAAATCTCCATAACACATGGTATTTCCAAGTTTCAGCATTTGGCCTAGAATATTTTTAGCAAAGTGACTAAAGAAGCATAATCTCAGTCAAATTAATTTAGGGGGAGTTTAGTAAACAGCTTTTGCTTTCTTTATTTTCAAGTGATCAACTTCAACACCTGCTTTTTCTTCCAGATGGAGTTAATTAACATTAATATGCTTGCTTGTAGCAGGGAGACCTTTTTTTTTTTTTTTGATAACTTATCATTCTCTCCACCTGCATTCAGATTCCAGATCCTGTTCACAAAATAGTGCCTCTACCAGTAGGGAATTGATTAGCAACCTCTTCTAGAATTGGACATAGGCATGATCTTGGGTAGAAGAAATTAATGCCCTAGAAATTCTTTGAGGTCCCTGGTTCAGACAGTGAATATGATTTTCCACCTTATAGTGTTGGACTCTTCAATCTCCTAATACTTTTCTGAAGAATAATGTGGCATTTTTATATGTTCTCAATGGCATTCAATGCCAACTCAAGACAGAAATATCTTGGAAATAATCAAAGCTTATCTCTCCATAATTTCACTTCCATTTTGGCCACACTCTGGCCACCTTTCCTCTGGGTTTTCATGTTCTATCCCTGAACCAGGGCTTCAGTATTTTTTTCCATTTTCATTGTAATTTAGTAACTTTCAGTCATATTTGACTTTTGTGACCTCAGAAATTATTGCAGGGCTTCCCCTTGCACACCTGCAGATTCTTGATCATGTGTGGGAAGATATGGTCCCCAGAGGAAATCTAGTTCAACTTCATTACTTTAGGTTCCTTTATTGTGCATAAAGGAGGTTATGACTATCTTATGGTTACACACATATCAATAATCTGAGCCTGAATTTGAACCCAGGTTTTCTGAATCAAAATTCAGCAATCTTTCCATTATACCACTCAATCAAGGCCACATAGAACGGGTAATAACAGAATTGGAGATAAATCCCAGGCTGCCTGAATGCCAAAGAGAACATATATTTTCATCATACTAAATCCCCATCATACTAAGTCCCATCTTAATTCCTTTCCAGTGCTTTGTAAATTGTGATATGCTCTCTAACTCAGTTTCCACAAACTTACTCCACTTATTTATATAATGGGACAGAGATGAATTTGGCTCTTGTTAAGTATAACAATAGATAAAATTTCTAGTAGGTCCTACTAAGATGAAGACAATTTTAGGAAGTACATGTGCTTATAAGTCAAACTAGTTATATTTTAAAGAAGCTTATCACTATTGCATCGAACCCCTAATGATGATTTTTTCTTGGTCTCTGTGGACCAGGAAATCATCTATTTAGTCTTGGAGCGACTGGGTCCTGTCAGTAGATGTGTGTGCCTCACTGTTGATAACATAGATCCCCAGGGTATTGATGAAATCAAGTAACTTTCTAAATGCTTCGCCAGTGGTAATCTATACCTTCTTTGACTGGGTCAGAACATGTAGTAGGGTGTCTCAATTGAGATTGGTTAGATGTGCATTTGAGATCTGCTATTTCGAAGGATTTGTTGCCTCACTATTTGAAAGAGGAAAAAGTTGAAAAAAATAATAACAGCAAAGTTATGGTTGTAATAAGGGGTTGAAAGGGTCATGAGATTCAAAAGTATTAGGACCATTGATGGTTATCTAATCCAACCTTCTTATTTTAAAAGATAGGTTATTGAGATCTGAGGAGGTTACATGCCAAAATTACATAATAAATTATTTCAGCATCTCAAGATTCATGTCTCAGGTGCAACTTGATCCTGAGCTCAATTTAGAATAAATTTATATTCTGATACTTAGAAATGTGTAGTTCAAGTTTTATACAATGCAAATTACCATATTGTCTTTTGCATCTTTTATCATATTTCAGGAATGGTAAGCATAATAAGTAAGGAAAAAAGTTATGAATTAAATCTAGGTTCTCTCACTCCCAAAACAGTGATACTGATACTAACAGAAAAATTATGAGGCGGTATTTCTTATACAGCACTGTAACTATGGTAGAATGGAATGAGTGGCAAACTGGAAGACAGAAGATCTGAGTTCTAGTCCAGTTTTTCATTAAGCCATTATGGTACGTAGAAAAAGTCACTTAATAGAAAAAAATCTGTAAAATGAAGAGCATTAATTAGAATATTTTTCTGTTTGCATTTCTCTCCTAAAACCCTTTTCATTCCTGCCTCCTTTATCACATGCTATTCTGAATGATAATGACTTGTGTTTGCATTTCATCACACCAATTAGATTGTATATTCCCTATAACTTGCTCAAATTTCTAACCCCCAGCATCTAGCACAGACTTTTTGTACAAAGTAGATGATTAATAAATGTTTATTGAAATAAATCATATGGCATGATACATCCACAGAGCCAGGTGTTTGGAGGCAGTTAAGAGCTTCATCTTCCCTACTAACAGTTACATGTTGTGAAAGAAAAGCTAAGAAATCAGACAGTTGAGCCATTTAGCAGTCTAATGACCCAAAACTCCTCATATACTTGATACTCCAACCAAAATGGAATAGTTTCTATCCATCAATAACATTATATTATTTCCCACCCCTCCGATTTTACTTGTGTTTTTCTATATGTAAGGAATTTTGCTCTTCCTTCTTCTACATTATATTCTCTCCACTCATCCTTAACTATCAACATTCTACATGCAGATTAAGTTCTAGTTCAAATGTTATCTCCTCCTATGATATTTCTCTTTATCTGGAAATGATTTCATCTTCATACAATTATATGACCATGCAAAAATCACATTCTAATTAGAATTATAGTTCTCACTTTTCAGATCTTATCATGTATATCTGTGGAATTCTTTAAGGAAAAAACTGTGTGTTATTTTATTTATTATTTAAAATTTTAAACTTTATGACTATATCCTAGTAAAGTATCTTGACTGTTGCAAAAATAGGTCACATTTATAGATTGTTTAAAATATTACAAAGTGAGCTGTCCTTTGAAGCTATATAATGTGGATTAGATATAGCAAAAACATAACCATGAGCAACATGCTACAATATTCCTGCATGTTGTCTGAACCAACTTAATATTTGATTGAGAAATATTGAGCAAAATAAATTAAAAATACATAAAACATAAAAAGATTGTATTTTTAAAACTAAGTCAGCACAAGGCCTATAATAAGATTTAGAGACCTGGCTTCTAACTGATTTTGACACTACTAATGTAGGAATAGATGTGTTATTATGAGGGAAGTGAGACTTAGAGGACAAAAGTGATTTTCTCAAGGCAATAAAGTTAGTAAGTGATATGCAGGATTCAATTTTAGGTTACCCGATTTCCAAGTTCATCATTCCATTCTGCCAAGGGATCTTCCCACTGTGGTATAAATACTTAAAAATCCAGTTTTTTGAATTACTAAATTGTCTATTTCAAAGAAACCTTTTACTTTATAATTTTTATATCTTAATGCAACAAATCAAATAACAAATAAACTTGTTTCCTTATTAAAATAATATGGCCACAGATGATTTTTCTGATAGCAAACCCTTTTTCAAATTAATAGTATCACTTGCAATGCTGAACAATTAGCAAACAAATACCCTTAACGGTTCCCTTCCTCTTCTATCCTCAGTACATTCTACATTGGCCTGAGATCATCTTGAGGGGAAGAATAATAGTTTGGAGTAGTTTGGTAGGTAGATAGCTTGGAGATATGCCATAGTTATTTAATGGCAAACCTACAAGTAGAACACTAGGTTTGTCATTAAATTATTGTGGTCATGGAAGAGTCTTACTTCATCTTTAAAATAAGTGGGCATGAATCAATCACTTGGGTCCATTACAGTTCTAACAATATTTGTTCTATATTTCTATGTGTTCTAATGCATTAAAACTTAGTTCTACATAGTTTATGTTCTATGTCCAATGAGTTCTCAAAATATATTCTGAATTTCTGACTTTAGAAATATTTTGATTTCAGAGGGTACATGAGCTCAAAAATAATTTCAAAATAATGAAGTTTTAATTTCTGATTATAACATGTGGATATAAAGTATATATATTTTTAAATATATTTTAGAAAGTTTACAGATAGGACCAGCTAGGTGGAATAGTGGATAGAGCACCAGCCCTGAAGTCAGGAGGACCTGAGTACAAATCTAGTCTCAGACACTTAACATTCCCTAGCTGTGTGACCCTGGGCAAGTCACTTAACCCCAATTGCCTAAGCAAAAAGCAAAAAAAAAAAAAAAAAGTTTAGAGATATCTTGAGATTTAAAAAAAAAATGAAGTACTGATTTAAGTTCTATTCCATTTCTGATATTCTATAGTTTTGTTTCTAACTTTTTATGTTTTAACCCAGTTCTAATAATCTATTTTTAAAGTCTTTCTAGGTCTGGGCAGCAAAGTGGCATAGTTCATAGAGTGTCACACCTTGGAGAAGGAAGTTTCAATGTCTTAAATTCAAAATCTGCCCTAAGAAACTTCCTATCAATGTGACCTTTGGAAAGTCACTTAACCCCTTGTGCCTCAATTTTCTCATCTGTAAAATGAGATGTTGAAGAAAATGCCAAATCACTTTAGTATCTCAACCAAGAAAACTGAAATTGGGTCATAAAGAAACAGACAAGACTTCAAAATGACTAATCCATTTCACTCCAAGATTTTAGGCTTTCAGGTACTTCCTTTGACAGTCTATATTCCAAGGTTTCTCCCAGCTCTAAAGAGTCTGTGATCCAGTTGCTATTTCTAAAAAGTAATTTTCAAAGTCAAAGGCAGGAAGATTTAAAAATATTTTTATTGTGGGGGTTGTGACATCTACTTTTTTTTTAAACTCCTAAATAAGTAATTAGTATTTTCTATACTGATATCACAAATAATTTTGTCAGTGCCTAAATCTAAGTATTACTGACGCCTAATTATGCCTTTGCAAATAATTTCTGCTCACTAAAGAGAATGATTATGAAGTTCCCATATATTAGATGGTAGGGAAGTCCAGCTGTGTTGACTCACTGTTACATTGCCTCAGGCCTCTCTGTGGGAGTGAACCTGCTTAATTACCTATGTCAGCTGAGTTTACAGATGGAATGCAATGATCATTCATCCAGGAGCCTGTTTTGTATTTTAGCTTTCCAACTCTACAGTATAATCTCTAGGAGAAGAGAAATTTTATGAATTACAGAATACAATAGTGTCTACATGGGCATAGTGGCTTATTGGTAAAATAAGACATCATGGTAAACCAAGAATTAAAATGGATTTGGAGAATTAATCTAGTCTAACCTTTATACAAAACATGTGTGTAGTATCCTATAGATATATACCAAGTGATTATCTAATACACTTGAACATTCCCAGTTAATGTTGCCTCTTGTACTCTCTGACCTTAAAGGACTCCTTATTAATTCTAAGAATAAATATAAAATCTTCTGGTATTCAAAGACCTTTGTAATCAACATCCTACATCCCCCTGTTCAGTTTTCTTATACTTCCACCATTTATTCTGTGATCCAGTGACACTACCTCTTTTATGTTGCTTGAACATTTCTTCATCTCTATTTCCTGGCTCACTCTCAGTTTTTCACTATATCTTGATACCCTGATTATAAAAACAAAAACAACAACAACAACAACAACAACAACAACAACAACAAAAAACAAACCTGTCCCTACTTACCAATCACTGCTGTTTGCTTCTTTATTCCATTCATTTTATTTTACTTTTTATTTTCAATATTTTTTATTTCTCCCAGTTGCATGTAAAGTAATTTTCTACATTTGTCTTTAAAACTTTGAGTTCCGGATTCTCTTTTTTCATTCCCATCCTACCCCTTTAAGAAGGCACATGTAAAGTTATGCAAAGCATTTCCATAAAGTCATACTGTAAAATCTCATTGAGTCATTCACTTTTCATTTGTTCAATTCTAATTATTCTCTTCAGTTATTTTCTTCAGTTAGCTTTTTATCTCCTTTTTCATTTGGCCAATTGAATTTTTAAATGATGTGTTTTATTCATTGCATATTTATTCCATTTCACAAATTTTGTTTTTCAATGAATTGGTTTCTTTTTCATATCTATTGCATAAGGAGGTCTGCGCCTTTTCCATTTCATCAAATTCATTTTGTAAGGAATTAGATGCTTTTTCCATTTCATTAAATCTATTTTTAAGGAATTTCCTTCAGATAATTTGTTTTTCCTTTTTCTACACTCTCTTGCCAAGTTCTCGTTTTCTTTCCCCATTTTTCTTCCTCCCCCATTGTCCAATTGAAACAGACCTTTTCTGAAGTTCTTCCAAAGTATCTTTTTCTGGAAATTGGTTATAATCCAAATATCTGTGGGTTCTGTCACTTCAGTTCAGAGATTTGACCTGATGTTAATCTGAGGGAAACTAGGAGGAGCTCAGATAAAGACATGTCAACTCTCTGCCATTTTGGCTCACCCTCACCCTCACCCTCACCCTCACAAACGTCATTAAAAAAAAAAAAAAGATCTTACACCCACTCCCACCAAACAAAAACAAAAACAACAGCAAAAATCTTAAGAAAAATAATTAAGAGTACATTTCACATACTTCAAACTGTATTTAGACCCAATTGGTTCTTTTTCTGAGTATGGATGGCATTTTTCATCAAAAGTCCTTCAGAGTAGTCCTGTATCACTGTGTTTTTGAAAATAGCAGTCATTCACAGCTGATCATCCCCCCATGTGCTATTAATTTGTACACAGTATATTCACTTTGTAGTGTTATTATTTTTTTTTGCAAAAATCCTGCTCATCATTTCCCATAGGACAATAATATTCCATCATAATTACATTCCATAATTTATTCAGCTATTCCTCAATTATTGACATGTCCTTGAATTCTGATTCTTTGACCTGATAAGGTCAAATAATATTTTTGTACATAGGGTTTTTTTTCATTTTTAAAAAATATCTTTTGAGATTCATGTCTAGTAATGATATTATTAGGTCAAAAGATATATGTGATTGTTAAGTCCTTCGAGCTTAGTTCATATCTTTTGATCATTTATCAATTGAGGAAATGGCTCTTATTTTTCACATATGTTTGCCTTAGTTCCCTATACATTTGAGAAATGAGAGCTTCCTCAAAGAAACTTGCTTCAAAATTATTTTTCCAATGACTATTGCTAACTGTATTCTATTTTCTCTTCTTTCATCCTGACCCTCTTCAGAAGTCTTTTGCTTCTGACATCCCCTCCCACAGTGTGCCTCTATTCTATCATTCTCCCCACTTTTTGTATCCCTTTTCCCTCCTATTTTCTTGGAGGGTAAGATATATTTTTATATCCATATTGAGTGTGTATGTTATTTCCTCTTTGAGCTAATTCTGATAATAGTAAAGTTCACAATAATTTTCCCTTGAAATGGGAAATGAAAAATAGGGCATATTATTTCTGGGAGATTTTTTGGGGGGATCTCTTTTAGAAGGTGATTGGTGGATTTCTTCAATTTCTATTTTACCCTCTGATTCTAAAATATCAGGACAGTTTTTCTTGATAATTTCTTGCAAGATGTTGATTTTGCTCTTTTTTAATCATGATTTTCAAGTAGACCAATAATTTTATTTTTATTTTTTTTTTCTCAAAGCTTTTTATTTGTATAACATATGTATGGGTAGTTCCCCAACATTGATCTTTACAAAGCTTTCCATTACAAATTTTACCCCCAGTCCCCTCCCCTCCCCTAGATGGCAGGAAGTCCACTACATGCTAATAATGTTGAAATGCTTGAGAAGTTATGCAAGAAAAATCCTATCTACAAGAAAAAAAAAGAATCAGAGAAAGGCAACACAATGCAAACAAATGTCAGTAGAGATCATGAAAATGTTATGTTGTAGTCCATATTTCATTTCCCTCTCTCTGGGTGTATATGGTTTTCTTCAGTGAACAACTGGAACTGGTTTGAGAAAATTCTTCGTTGCAGAGAGCCATGTCCATCAGAATTGATCATCATGTAATACTGTTGTTGCTGTGTATGATGATCTCCTGGTTCTGCTCGTTTCACTCAGCATCAGTTCATGCAAGTCTCTCCAGGCCTCTCTGAAATCGTCCTGCTGGTCATTTCTTACAGAGCAATAATATTCCATAACATTCATATACCATAATTTATTCAGCCACTCTCCAATTGATGGGCATCCCTTCAGTTTCCAGTTTCTAGCTACCACAAAAAGGGCCGCCACAAACATTCTTGCACATGTGGGTCCCTTTCCCTCCTCTAAGATCTCTTTGGGATATAGGCCCAGTAGAAACACTGCTGGGTCAAAGGGTATGCACAGTTTGACAACTTTTTGGGCATAGTTCCAAGTTGCTCTCCAGAATGGTTGGATCCGTTCACAGCTCCACCAACAATGTATCAGTGTCCCAGTTTTCCCACATCCCCTCCAACATTCATCGTTATCTTTTCCTGTCATTTTAGCCAATCTGACAGGTGTGTAGTGGTATCTCAGAGTTTAGACCAATAATTTTAAAAAAATTATTTCTCCTGGACATATTTCCCTGGTCAGTTGTTTTTCCAATGAAATGTTTCACATATTTTATATTTTTTATTCTTTTGATTTTGTTTTATTGTTTCTTGATTTCTCATAAAGTCATTAACTTCCATTTTGTCAATTTTAATATTCAAGGAATTATTTTCTGCAGTTAACTTTTGTACCTTCTTTCTCTTTTGGCCAATATTGCTTTATAAAGTATTCTTTTCCTCATTAGATTTGTGTATTTCTTTTTATACCACTCTCAATTCTCTTCCCAATTTTTCCTCGATCTATCTAACTTGAATTTCAAAATCCCTTTTGAGGTTTTTCATGGTTTGAGGTCAATTCTTATTTTTCTTGGAGGCTTTGGATGTAGGAGCTTTCATTGTTTTCTTTTTCTGAATGTGTGTTTTGATTTTGCTTGTTGCTGTAGTAACTTTCTATAATCAGAATATTTTTTCCTGTTTCCTCCTCATTTCACAGCCTATTATTTAGCTTTTAACTCTGCTAAAATAGTGCTCTGTTTCTAATGTAGAGAATATAATGTCTCAAGCTTCAGGGGTTTTGTGCAGCTATTTTTAAGAGACTCTTCTAGGTATCCGAACCTAAACACTTTTCTGCCTTGTAAATGTGTAGCATCCCTGCTCCATGTGGCTATAAGTTCTAGTGTGCTAAAGCCACAGAGTTCTTCCTTAGTTCTGGCAAAGAGAAATCCTGTGAGCTGGGGCCTCCTGAAGCTGCCGCTGCCACTGCTGACCATGCCCACTCCTGATTTGTTCTTAAGGCCCTTTCAACCTAATGACAAACTTTTCCTGTTGATCTTTGAAATTGTTTTTGGTGTCTCTGGGCTGGGAGGTCTAGAAACTATCACCACTGCCACTGATTAATAGGGCAAAAAGACTATTTCTGGTTTGCTGGTGTCCAGGCTGGGGTGGGGGCTGCACTGGCATGGCCTGCATTAAGACTATTCATTGGACTTCACCCTTCTGCCACAAACCTCTCTTGTTGATCTTCAAAGTTGTCGCTAGCTAGAAAATCTTTCCATTCTGTCCTTTTAAGTGTCCTGATACTCTAAAATAGGTTTAAAATCAATATTTTTTTTGAAGTTTTGTTTTGTTTATTTTTTGCTTTTTTTCTTTGATTTTATTCTTTTTTTTTAAATTTTATTTTATTTGCATAACATATGTGTGGGTAATTCTTCAACAATAACCCTTACATAGCTTTGCGTTACAAATTTTTCCCCCCAACTCCCCACCCCTCCCCCAGATGGCAGGATATCCACCACATGTTAATTATGTTAAAATATTGGCAAATTGAATATATGTATACATATACAATACATAAAAATCCTATCTACAAGAAAAAAAAAGAATCAGAAAAAGGCAACACAATGCAAGCAAATGTCAATAGAGATCATGAAAATGTTACGTTGTGGTCCATATTTCATGTCCCTCTTTCTGGGTGTATATGGTTTTCTTCAGTGAACAACTGGAACTGGTTCTTTATTGCAGAGAGCCATGTCCATCAGAATTGATCGTCATATAGTACTGTTGTTGCCGTGTATAATGATCTCCTGGTTCTGCTCATTTCACTCAGCATCAGTTCATGTAAGTCTCTCCACGCCTCTCTGAAATCATCTTGCTGGTCATTTCTTACAGAACAATAATATTCCATAATATTCATATACCATAATTTATTCAGCCATTCTCCAGTTGAAGGGCATCTATTCAATTTCCAGTTTCTAGCCACTACAAAAAGGGCTGCAACAAACATTCTTGCACATGTGGGGCCTTTTCCTTCCTTTATGATTTCTTTGGGATATAAGCCCAATAGAAATGCTGCTGGGTCAAAGGGTATGCACAGTTTGATAACTTTTTGAGCATAGCTCCAAATTGTTCTCCAGAATGGCTGTATCCGTTCACAGCTCCACCAACAATGCATCAGTGTCCCAGCCCTCCCACAACCCCTCCAACATTCATCATTAACTTTTCCTGTCATTTTAGCCAATCTGACAGGTGTGAAGTGGTATCTCAGGGTTGTCTTGATTTGCATTTCTCTGATCAATAGTGATTTGGAGCACCTTTTCATATGA